>NW_026847549.1:200259506-200316184 GCF_025583915.1 Anolis sagrei ordinatus | reverse complement strand
GCTTTGAAGGTGTTCCTGAAGCAAGAAAAGGGGGAACACATCTACTCTCGAGTTCTTCCTAGCCAACATGTTGGCTTTGAAGGTGTTCCTAAAGTGAGAAATGGGGGAACACATCTACTCTTGAGTTCTTCTTAACCAAGATATTGGCTTTGAAGTTGTTCCTAAAGCGAGAAATGGGGGAGCACATCTACTCTCGGGTTCTTATTAACCAACATGTTGGCATTGAATGTGTTGCTAAAGCGAGAAATGGGGGAACACATCTACTTTTGAGTTCTTCTTAACCAACATGTTGGCTTTGAAGGTGTTCCTAAAGTGAGAAATGGGGGAACACATCTACTCTTGAGTTTTTCTTAACCAACATGTTAGCTTTGAAGGTGTTCCTAAAGCGAGAATTGGGGGAACACCTCTATTCTTGAGTTCTTCTTAACCAAGATTTTGGCTTTGAAGGTGTTCCTAAAGCGAGAAATGGGGGAACACATGTACTCTTGAGAGGTTGTAACCAACATGTTAGCTTTGAAGGTGTTCCTAAAGCGAGAATTGGGGGAACACCTCTATTCTTGAGTTCTTCTTAACCAAGATTTTGGCTTTGAAGGTGTTCCTAAAGCGAGAAATGGGGGAACACATGTACTCTTGAGAGGTTGTAGCCAACATGGTGGTTTGGCATGTTGTTCCTCTTAACAAGAAATCTGTGAACATGTCTAAAAGTATGTTTTGGTTGACATCTCTAGAACATCATAAAAACTGGAAGTGTTATTCTATTGTAAAATATGTGACAATATGATCAGAGTTAACGACTGGTCTTACAGCTTCCAAGTTTCACTTCTTTCTAAAGAAAATTCCCCTCCAGGTTAGAATTCTACATAGTACAGCTTAGATTTTGAATGTTTTCACGTGGCTCCATAATGCCTGTAAAGCTTTTCCCTTTTAAAAAAAATTAAGGCTAAGTTCCTGTTGCACTCCATAGGACTCTCAATAGGGTTAAAGTTGTTACCTTCGAAAAAGTGTAAGCCAGCTATTTGTAACTTAAAGTAGTTTAAGATTTCTGTGGGGTCGTAATGCCCATTATTACAGGTAATAGGACGTCCTTTTGAGGACCGTGGATTTATCTATGCATGGTTGTTACCTTAGTTAATTAAAAAATTAATACTGATAGTGCCTGTTAGGAGAAATGTAGCTAGAATTAATGTTGAAGGAGCAATTGGTGTGCTAAAGTTATGTCAGTTTGGCTATAATGTGGAAATACTAGGAGGCCAAGTTTCAATGTGGTGTCAGGGAGTCTTTCCTGACATTACTCTGAACATTCCTGAGCAACAACTCAACTGCAAGCTTCTCATCCAGAGGTAGCCTTCTTCAAGAAGGTCCCATAGAAGCTTCTGTTGGCAGGAAGGCTCTGTGAATATTCAGAATATTATTTTTTGGACAGGGATAGAATATTCTCCTGCTAGAAGCAAGACTTGCTGGCTGAAAATAATCCCTGCAGTTGTGTTCATTTCTGAAGGTGGCTGGCAGGCAGCCCATTCCTGCTTGCTGCTTTTCGTTTCGCCTCTTGAAAGTCTAAATTTCCTGCTTATGGTCACCCTCTAGATTTGTGTTAAATCTAGGGGAAACTGATCAACTGTTGACATTTTACCAGGAGCTCCATACATAGTTCTGGATAGCACTTTGCTCAGAGCACAGTGGAATTCTCTCTCAATCACAGAAGCACTCAAAATTATTTCTGGAGGTGTCCAGAAGGGTATAAAATGTCCCAAACTACTGTGGAGCTCTCTCTGGAAGAGTAAAATGTCTCAACTTTTTCGGTATGGTCCACCAGGAACGTGATCGTTGCCAGTCGTTGCCAATGTGGGTTCCTGGTGAGTCATTCTGAGTTATTAAGGCTGTTCTTTTTTTCCCCAGCCTTTGTGATTTAGTGGAAACCCCAATTGCTCTTTTCCTTAGCGTAGATTGTCTCATGATCTGCAAAAGCCATATATATATTTAGGAATAACCGCATTGCTACACAGCACCTAGGAGTTGAGAGAAAGCGGCACGTAGTTTGCCTCCTTTGCCTCAGCTTCTTCGTCGATAGACGAGATAGATTTTAAGTGCAATTGTTATTAAAAAATAGGTGAAGAGATTGTAGCTTACTTAGCTCTGCAAAGCTCTGATGCTGACAAAAATGGGAACCGCCGTCTGCGCAGGTTTCTGAAAATTAGGCGGAGGAGGGTTGATTAAAGCAAGGTCTTTTTCAACCAAGAAAAAATTGCTCGCGTGAAGGTCAGATGCCGCTAGGCGCGCAATCATGGGCTGCCCCCGCAATTTGCTTTTGTATGATACTGTCTGGCAGATGCAGTCCCGTCAGAACATGTTCTGATTCGAGCATCACCTTGTGAGACTCAGTGGCTCTCAGCATAGATCGGCCACTTTTTTTTTGCCAGTCTTCCTTTGTGACTGGTCTCCCCAGGTTGTGCCGAAAAATGGCCAGAACCTCATCTTGAGTCTCTACATGGGGATGGTTCTCAGTAGGGTAACATCTGTCACGCAGAATGATCCAAAGCAGCCCTTTACCTGGATCCAACAGCATCTTGAGTCAATTAAGAAGACCATCGTCCTAAACTAGCTTGCATTATGGAGTCCGCAGGGACGCCTGCAGAGCTCCACAGTTTCTCAAGATGTTTCCTGGAACACCAAATTGGGCACTCAGAGAGCTGCCACAATCGCGTCCCATGAGATTCAGTGGCCCAAATGGGTTCTTTTAGGAAAATGACCAGAACCACATCCATCATGAGCATCTATATCATGATGGTTCTCAACCACTCGTGATGGTTGAGAACCATCATGAGTGGTTCTCAACCTGGGGTCCCCAGATGTTTTTGGCCTTCAACACCCAGAAATCCTAACAGCTGATAAACTGGCTGGGATTTCTGGGAGTTGTAGGCCAAAAACGTCTGGGGACCCCAGGTTGAGAACCACTGATCTATATGGAGATGATTCCCAGTTGGGTGAAATGTACCACATAGGAAGATGCAAAATCACCCTTTATCTGGCAACTCCAGGACCATATGCTGTGGCCTTGTGTTCACCAGTTCCTTTTTGACTCACATTCAGAGGGCAGAAGGAGAACATTGTGGTCCTTGCCGATAGGTTCAGGTCATTGCAGAACATCTTCTCTCTGTTACATAGGCAGGTAGGAAGCATCTTGAGTCAATTAAGAAGACCATGATCTTAAACTAGCTTGGATTGTGGAGTCTTCAGAGTTGGTTCCATAGCTCACGATCTCCCTAGATGTTTCCCGGAACATCAAATTGGGCACTCAGATTGCTTCCATGCGAGCATTCCCAGGAGGGAATGGAAACCCTTCAGACATGAGTTGTAATTTGGCCAAGAGACTCAAACACATCCGCCTCAGATCTAGTTTGGTTCCAAAGATGAGCCAGAGTTTTAGCAGAGTGCCGTAGCCAAGGCATGGTAGAGAGAATTATATGCTGTACTGCATGCTAAGTGAGAATAATAACCATGTTATATACTATGAAGGCCTTTCACCATCTTGGTACATCTTTGACGTATTCTATTTTGGTATAGACCGTTCTTTTGATTACCTCAACTGTGTTCATGTTGAACTGTGATTTTTCTGTTCTTCTTCTTCTTATCGGAATGGGAATGGGGGGCGGGAGGGGAATAAAATAGCCAAAATATTGAAACTGTGACAGTAGGATCCTGTTCAAGACATATTAGTAGTGCCTTGTCTCTGGCGCCATTGAGAACGCGACAATAATTGTGGCGGCGGATGGCGCCATGGTTCCTAACGCTTGCGCCCTCTTTTGAAGGGAGGAAACCATTTTGGTGAAAGGACTCTTCTCTTAGCGAAGAATATTTAGCACACATGGTTAAGTTCTGTTTTTTGTGTCTTTTAATAATAATAATAAACTCTTTGAGGACTAAAAGAAAATGGAGAAATACTTGATCTTGCCAGTTTTTTGGAGACAATTGCCGATTTAATTTAGGCATTGCTTCAATGAACTGGCAGCATTTTTATAAGTGGGCAGGCGGGCGGGGAGGGTCGACTTCTTTTTTTACAAGAAGGGGGAAACTTACATTGCTGATAATAAATATCTAGTTTTGAAATTTTTAAGCTACTGTAAAAGCTCGAGAAAAGCACCGTTTCTAGCTGCAGATATTCCAAATCAGAAGTGCCATTAACACTGTTCTTCTCACTGTTGTCGCGGGGCGAAAGCGGCAACAGTGCCAAGAATGGGGCCTCCCGCGCCTTTGGCGGAAGCGCCCAAAAGGAGTCCTCAAGGGGTTTTCTGTGCTTGCTGACCTTCCCATTAGCAGCCTGTGTGGTTTCGTATCACCTGAGAATGAGTGTGGTCAGAAGTCACTGAAGTTATATGGCGGGGTGGGAGGGAGGGAATTAAGGGGCGATGATAAACTTTGAAAAGAACACTAGCAACCCAAAATCGTGCTGTTTGGAGTGATGTTCAGCCAACATGGATGGTTCCATGTTCTCTTGGACGTAGCTCAACCTACTGCGTTGACACCAAATCCAAGGAGTTGAGTTGGTGACTCATGGCGGGCTCCATTGCCACCAGATCCAACAGGTTGAGTTGGTGACTTATGAAGTTCTCCATTGACACCAAATCCAACAAAGTTAATTGGAGACTCATAAAACACTCCATTGATACCAAATTTAACAAGTGGAGTTGATGACTCATGGAGCGCTTCATGAAACGAGTTGAATTGGTTTCTTTTGGAGAGCTCTGTTGATACCAAACCCAACAAGGTGAGTTGGTAACTCATGAGGCGCTCCATTGACACCAAATCAATGAGGTTGAGTTGGTTACTCATGGAGCACTCCATCGAACGAGTTGAGTTGGTTTCTCATGGAGGGCTCTATTGATACCAAACCCAACAAGGTGAATTGGTGACTCATGAAGAGCTCCATTGATGCCAAATCCAACAAGTTGAGGTCATGACTAATGGAGCACTCCATGAAATGAGTTGAGTTGGTTTCTTATGGAGGGCTTTGTTGATACCAAACTCAACAAGGTGAGTTGGTAACTCATGGAGCATTCCATTGACACCAAATCTATGAAGTTGAGTTGGTTACTCATGGAGCACTCCATCAAAAGAATTGAGTTGGCTTCTCATGGAGAGCTCTATTGATACCAAACCCAACAAGGTGAGTTGGTGACTCACGAAGAGCTCCATTGATGCCAAATCCAACAGGTTGAGTTGGTGACTCATAAAGTGCTCCATCGACACCAAACCCAACAAGTTGAGGTCATGACTGATGGAGCTCTCCATTGAACAGGTTGAGTTGGTTTCTCATGGAGATCTCCATTAGATACCAAACCCAACAAGATGAGTTGGTGACTCATGGAGCGCTCCATTGTTGCCAACTCTAAAAAGTTGAATTGGTTACTCATGGAGTGCTCCATTGAAGAACTTGAGTTGGTTATTCATGGAGTGTTCTATAGATTGGGTTGGTGACTTGTAGAGAGCTTCATTGGCACAAATCCAACCAGTTGAGTTGGTGACTCATCAAGGCCTCCATGTTGTCATGTGACATCTAGTTCCGCCATCAGTTCAGGATGTGGGGCACAAGGGTCTTCTACATCTCCCAAGTTGTGGAAGAGAGCACCCTTCAATGTTTTATGCTTTGGGGTTATTTTCCCCCTGCAAATTTTCAGATCCTCTAGTGTCCCTTAACTGGTGGCAGTTTAGATTAGCGTGAGGTTGGTTCAGTGTTCTCTATGTACTTTTTCTTCTCAGATTCTTGTTTTTCTGAATTTTGCACAGCTAATAAGCTCTGGAATACCATTGGGTGTCCTTGAAAGGGAAAATCGTAACTAGCATAGAGTGGGGAGAAAAAAACAATACGTAAACTGTGAGTTGTTAGAAGCTGCGTTGCTAAATCTAATTTTTAGATGGTTAAAAGTGTACCTCAGAAAACTAGTAAGAAATTGCTTTGTCCTTTTCCCGGTTGTGAAAGGCCCGTGTAACTGTTTCTTTTGTTTGTTTTTTTCCTTTAACCAGGTGCCAAAATTATTATTTTTTTCCTACTAGTTTTCAACATGTTAATCTTTTGGGCAACGTTCAGTAAAATGTGTTATTTTTTACAAACTCTACTGTAACTTCAGTTAAACTGAAATGTGTGATTGAAGCTTTTTTGCTTATTTGTATTTATTACACTACTTGATTCAGTAATTATATATAAAAGTACCTTTTCCCTTTATTTTTGTATTATTTTACACATTTATACCTGCTGTTTGTGATTATTATTTTTTACACCTGTAACTTGGATTCTAAAAACCAATAAATTATATCCATCTGTTGACGTTCTTCCAGGTCTTTGTTTTGTATGTAAAATTTGGGCCTCTGCAGGTCGGTCCTTTTGCTTCCGTCATCCCATTCTCCGCTGCTTTTCACGTCAGTGTTTATTGCTTTTCCCTCTTTGTAGTTCCTATGAGGTACTGGATGAGAAACCCCTGAGGAAAGGGCTGTACTTGCTGGTTGCGTTCAGAAAAAGAAGGAAAACCTGAGAGTAACTGCAATTGACGAGGCATCACTCATAAAAACACTGAAAAACACAGCAGAAGAGACTTAAAAAGCCAAAAAACCAAAAAATACGACGCACGCACAAAACCATACACACACACATGCATATACACACACAAAACATACACAGAAAAGAGAAGAGGAAGGAAAGAAGGAAGGAAAGGAAAGGAGGCAGGGATGGGAGAGGAAAGGAAGGAAGGAAGGAAGGAAGGAAGGAAGGAAGGAAGGAAGGAAGGAAGGAAAAGGAAGGAGAGGAAGAGAAGAAGGGAAAGCAGTGGTGGAGGCTTCTTCTTTGGAAGCTTTTAAACAGAGGCTGGATGGCCATCTGTCAGGAGTGATTTGAATGCAATATTCCTGCTTCTTGGCAGAATGGGGTTGGACTGGATGGCCCAGGAGGTCTCTTCCAACTCTTTGATTCTATGATTCTAGGGAAGGAAAAAAAGAAGGGTAGAGAAGGAAGAGAGAGAAGGAAAGAAAGGAGAGAAGGAAGGAAAGAAAGGAAGGAGGAAGAAGGAAGGAAGGAAGAAGGAAGGAAGGAAGGAAGGAGAGAAGGAGGGAAAGAAGGGGAAAGAGGAGGGAAAGAGAAGAGAAGGAAGGAAGGAGGGAAGGAGGGAGAGAAAGAGGGAAGGAGAGAAGGAAAGAAGGGTAGAGAAAGAAGGAGGGAAGGAGATAAAGAAGGGTAGAGAAGGAAGGAGGGAAGGAGAGAAGGAAGGAAAGAAAGAAGGGTAGAGAAAGAAGGAGGGAAGGAGATAAAGAAGGAAAGAAAGAAGGGTAGAGAAGGAGGGAGAGAAAGGGGGAAAGAAAAAGGGAAAGAAAAAGAGAGAAGGAGAGAGGGAGGAAGAAGAGAAAGAAAGGAGAGAAAGAGGGAAGGTTGAGGAAGAAGGAGGGAAGGAGAATAAAGAAGGAAGAAAGAAGGATAGGAGAAGGAAAAGAGGGAGAGAAAGAGGGAACGAGAGGGTAATTTGAATGCAACATTCCTGCTTCTTGGCAGAATGGGGTTGGACTGGATGGCCCAGGAGGTCTCTTCCAACTCTTTGATTCTATGATTCTATGAAAGAAAGATAGAGAAGCAGAGGAAAGAGGAAAGAAAAAGAGGGAAGGAAAGAGGGAGGAAGGAGAGAAAGAAAGAAGGAGGGAAGGCTGGCCACAGCAACGCGTGGTGGGTATAGCTAGTCTATATAAATAAAAGTGTAATGTTCGTTTGTGGGATTAACATAACTCAAATTTGGCCACAAGACACCTACTAACCCAAAGAGTGACCATCACTAAAAAAAAATGATTTTGCCATTTGGGAGTTGTAGTTGCTGGGATTTATAGTTCACCTACAATCAAAGAGCATTCCGAACTCCACCAATGATGGAATTGAACCAAACTTGGCACACAGGGCTCCCATGACCAACAGAAAACACTAGAAGGGTTTGGTGGACATTGACCTTGATTTTGGGAGATGAAGTTCACCTACATCCAGAGAGCACTGTGGACTCAAACAATGACAAATCTGGACCAAACTTGAGACAAATATTCCATAGGCCCGAATATGAACACGGGGTTTGGGGAAAATAGACCTTGACATTTGGGAGTTGTAGTTACTGGGATTTATAATTCACCTACAATCAAAGAGCATTCTGAGCTCCACCAATGATGGAATTGAACCAAACAGGGCATACAGGACTCCCATGAACAACAGAAAACACTAGAAGTTTTGGGTGGACATTGACCTTGAGTTTTGGAGTTTCAGGAGTGAGTTTGCCTCTAGAGTTCAAGAGTGAATTTCCCTTCCTAGGCATAGATTTCTCCCACTTCTTGTTGTCTCAGCCCTATTCTTAGCCATGAGTTGTTTGCAAGTCAGATGTTTGTAACTCGGGGACTGCCTGCATATGCAGTATCTGCCCTTTCTTGGCATCTCCGTCCCTTTCTCAATTGTTGCTGGGCAGCCACATTTAGCCGTGTCCTTCCAGAAGACAATGGGCTCTTTGCCCTCTTGGTTGGCACAGCACTCCTCCTCATATCTCCCCAACCGGACTGATGCCCGGCCAAGGCCAGCTTTAGAAGCCTGCTACTGCCATGGCTGCTAAGTTGCAGCAAGAGATAAAGAGGTGCTAATGAAGCCGATCAGATGAGAGAGAAAGACCTTGGGAACATGGAGAAAAAGGTCTTGGGCGCACTCAGAGGAGATGACAGGACCATCACTGCTTGCAGTTTCTATGTTTATTGGATTTATGGCGCATGTTTCTCCCAGGATGGGAACCATAATTTGAAACAAAATTCAAGGAAAAAACTCAATTTGCAAAAAAAATAATAAAAATAAAACAATGCATGGAAATAACTGATTAAAACATAATTGCAAACAAAAGGTACAAACTATACCACAACAAAGCACTTCTTGTAATATTCACACATGCCTGAGGAAATGCTACAAGTGTGCTATTAGTGGTTGAGTCCAGACACACAATGTTTGTGATGGTATGGGTTGTTCAATGGTTGTGGCAATAATTTTATTTATATGTTTACTTTATTTATAGTCCGCCCTTCTCAGAGCGGCCTTACAAATTAGGCAGCAATTTGATGCCAAAAATAAACATACAACATATTGTCAAAGGCTTTCATGGCCGCAATCACTGGGTTGTTGTAGGTTTTTTCGGGCTATATGGCTATGGTCTAGAGGCATTCTCTCCTGACGTTTCACCTGCATCTATGACGTTTCACCTGCATCCTCAGAGGTAGTGAGGTCTGTTGGAACTAGGAAAGTGGGTTTATATATCTGTGGAATGACCAGGGTGGGACAAAGGACTCTTGTCTGCTGGAGCTGGGTGTGAATGTTTCAACTGACCACCTTGATTAGCATTTGATGGCCTGGCAGTGCCTGGAGCAAACTTTTGTTGAGAGGTGATTAGATGTCCTTGTTTGTTTCCTCTCTGTTGTTATGCTGTTGCAACTTTAGAGTTTTTTAATACTGGTAGCCAGATTTTGTTCATTTTCATGGTTTCCTCCTTTCTGTTGAAATTGTCCACATGCTTCTTGTGGATTTCAATGGCTTCTCTGTGTAGTCTGACATGGTGGTTGTGAGAGTGGTCCAGCATTTCTGTGTTCTCAAATAATATGCTGTGTCCAGGCTGGTTCATCAGGTGCTCTGCTATGGCTGACTTCTCTGGTTGAAGTAGTCTGCAGTGCCTTTCATGTTCCTTGAATCGTGGTTGGGCAATGCTGCTGCCTTTGGTGGTCCCTATGGAGACTTCTTGTCCACAGCTGCATGGTACACGGTAGTCCTGCAGAAATGAGAGGATTCCTCTTGTCCTTTGCTGAATGGAGCATTGGTTGGATTTTCTTGATGAACCAACCTGGACACAGGATGCTTGCCATAGATGCAGGCGAAACGTCAGGAGAGAATGCCTCTAGACCATGGCCATATAGCCCGAAAAAACCTACAACAAGCCAAACATACAACAGTTCCACTAAAACCAAAACATTAAAAACAACAGAATTGAAAACCAATTATTAAAATCATGCCATCTGTACCCTCCACGTGTCCTGATTTGGCATGAAATTCTTAATTGGCCCTCTTATCATCCCACTTTCCCAGCTGCATTTAAAAGGTCCCAGTTTCTCTCAACTCCTCCCACTTTCCCCCTTTGTCCTGTTTTACTTCAAGATGAGTCCAAAGCATAAAAGTAGCTTGCACTCCATTCAGCAGGAAGGAAAAGAGGAGGGATATTATTCTTTAGAGTAGAAGAACAAAAAGCAAATTGCTGCAGCTTCTAGTTTGTATATTTGACCCAAATGACCATTGCCATCTTGATCACGTAGTGTCTTGGTTTTCCACTGTGAAATATCAGAGAATCTGCAGTAATTTTTGGTGTCATTATTCCAGAAGGGCCAAATGTGGCTTCGGTCCTGAGATGTCCTCACCCCTAAACTTTAGGACATCATTTTTAATTAGTTGGTAGAAAAGCAACAAAGGGAACAAACTGGTGGAGCATTACTGAATTTGAAGTTCTAACAGTACTGTCGCAACTCAGTATAGTTTTCACTTTGCTCAAGACACCAGCACACACCAAGGCTGTAGTTTTGTAGTTTATTGAGAAAAAGCAAAATCAAAACAGAGAAATAAAGATGCAAAAGTTCAGTAGGCAAAACAGAGTTTTAAATGCAGAGGCAAGGTTTCCAAGATCCACAGGCAAATTACATGAAGCATAATCCCTTAGCAATGGTCAAACAAGAGTCCGTGGCAAACAGGTAAGATCAGGATCAGAATCCCAGTCTCCAAGAAGCCAGAAGCGTTCCGCAAAAGCCAAGGCAATTCCACAGAAGTTAACGAGTAAGAAGCTACATTGGACTGACAAGAAATGCCTGTCAGCTACATCATTAAATAAGCTTCCCAAACATGAAAGCATTGCGTTGACCTTTGGCTTCCCACTTGCTAGCAAGGCGTGTGCTTCTGCAAACGCTTAATTGCAAATGGTCCTGTCTGCTCATTAATTCGCCATTATCTTCAAGGCTATACAACTCCTTATCTCTGCCCAGCTGGGCCGGATCACTCTGGGAACCGAAAGGAGTCTCCACCTGCCCTTGTGGGATTTCACTGTCTCTATCTAAAAGCACATTCCTTTCCCCGGGAAACAGGCTTGCTGTTTCTTCTTCAGAAGGCACACTATCAGCCCCGTCTGGAGCATGTACAGGAATCTGCAACCCATCAGCCTCCTCGTCATCCTGCAGAAAGTCAGGCTCAGAAGGCCCAAACAGTTCAGTTTCAGAGTCAGAATCGGACTGAGCCACATCAAGTACCAATTTTAAAGAAGTTGTTTAAAAGCTACGCTTGATGTGCTTCTGGCTAAATTGGGTTGGTTGGTTTTTCAATAGGAAGCCTACATGAAGACCAATCACAGGGAGAGAGACACTGTGTCCATAGTATGTGTCTTCTAGACAAGGATAATATTAGCACCTTGAATTGGAATGGGAAGAAAGTAGATCACCATGATATTGGACCGAGCATCTTGAGATAATACACTTATGGCTATCACCTCCATGAATTGCAAAGGCCACCCTATATATAGGGAATTATAACCATCCCAACTGCCACTGCCCTTATTTTGGAGACAAAGAGGCAGGTACAGTCTCGCTATGTCAAGGCCCAGAAGTACAAGGAAGTCCTTCCTTCAGCCCAACTGCCATTGCCTTGTTCTCAGAATGAGGGAAGAAGAGGCAAGCACATCTCCTCCATGCTGAGGCCCAGAAGCCAATGGAAGGCCCTCCCTCCATCCCAACTAGCACTGCCCAAACCTTAGAGGGAGAGATGGAGGGGCAGTTCCTGCTTGACTCAATCCCCTTCCAGACTTCCACCTCCCTTTTCCATTTGTACCAAGCCTGATGACAAGGAATGGATTTGTTGTTCTTTCAGTTGTAAAGCACCATATATGTACTGTGACAGCAATATATCAATTAGTTATCAAGTCCAGAATTTAGAAGAGTAGAAAAAGGGGAAGAAGGTCCTGCCCAAGAATTTTCATTGTGAGAAGTATCTCCCAGGCCTCCACAGATAAAGACACTTCACGAAAGGTAGAACCTGGTCCAAGAGTTCCTTCATAAAAAAACATAACATTCCCAAGCAGTGATTGAGAGCTATACTTATCAAGGGGTTAAGAAGGCTCAAAATAACCATAAAACTGGGAAATTAATGACACAAGGTCTGACAAATTCAGATCTGAATAGAAAGGTGTGGATGAAAGCGCACCTCAAATTTCCTCTCCTCGTTGCCAACTCTGGTTGGGATCCCTCTGTCTGTGCATACCCAGAGGTCCTCTCATTGTTATTATCCTTGACCTGAGTCTTGGAAGAGCAAAGAGTCCTCAAGGTTTCAGTTGTGGCCTCCTTTGAGATTTGCCCATAGGTCCTGTCCTTCCAAAAAGAAACGCATGAAGATTAGTCAGACTCCTTAAAATCCAATAAAGCCCAGAGGTCTTCATCCAGAAGAGTCTCCAGAACCAGAGCTGGTACCTTCAACTTCAAATGAGAGGATGACATCCATGCTTGGAGAATCGTGGGAGAATTTGACAGCTACTTTGAGCGTTGCTCCAGCGAGGCCCGTATAGACATCTCCCTCCCATACTTTGTTCTGCCCCAGTTTGAGGTCTGTCCTCGAATGTCCAACGACATGAGCACTGTAGGCTTTGGGCATCTTGACCCGAAATCTCATCCAGCTTTTCTCTTGTAGGATTCCTGTCCGGGGCTGGAGGAGGACACAACCCCTTCTCCATGAGCTATAGACCTTGGGGAAGGGCAGCCATCTTGGGTTAGCAAAGCAGCGGATGACATAATCGCAGACGTGGATGAATTCTTCACCGTCCCCATCCCTCCCATAGAGACCTACCCTATAGATCCCAGATTCTGGGAGGAGGACTGAGACACTCACCTTGTTTGCTATGTGGGTGATCAACACATATCGGTCCATGGGGTATATACTATTTGTCATGTTGTCCTTCTCCAAAGTGGCCATGACTTCAAAGCTCGGTTGTGTGTGGAAAGTGATGTTGCATTGTCCTTTTTGGGTGTTGATGATGGGGGATATGTGACTTGGGTTGGAGAGACCCCTCCAGCGGGAGCTAATTCCAGTTCCACAGTGCGTGCTAAGTCCTGATGGGAAGAGCTCATTTTGGTTGATGGGACCAGAGCAATGGATGAGGAAGTTGGCTGTGTTCTTGAACTCATTTTCAGAAAGACCTTTGACGAACACAGAGAGTCTGTAGTAGCCTGAAAAAGGGCAAAGAACATGGCAACTGAGTTTTTCCTCTTCTGATTGAGAAACCAAACATCTCCGGCTCAAAGAGTCATCTAAATTTTGATGGACAAACTCATAGGTTGCCAGCAACGGCCTGTGGGTCTTCAAAGCTAACATCAGTGAACCCCTGGTAGTGAAGGTCAAGGCTTCTTCCCAGTTGCTGGCCTCAATCCCAAACTCTCTTGCCTTTGGATGTAGACCCCAGAAAGGGAATGGGTTCCTTGGTAATAAGTCTTTGCCGCTGGATTCCAAGCACTCGATCTGGTACGAACATACCCAAGTGTACGGCTTCTGGGAATCGGAAGGACGAGCAAAGATCTGCAGGTCAAAGAGGCCTTTAGAAGGTGGGAAGACCTTGAGGACCATCTTGCTCTCAGACATGGTCAGCATCCCATGAGATTTGCCGATATCTTCTTTGTTGTCATCATTGTGGCAAAACTTGAAGAGCTGGTAAGTAAACTCGGTTGAACAGGCGCTTGCTAAAGAAACGGTTGCTTCTCCTTGATCTGGAAAGAAGACAAATGAAGGAGGCAACATCATTGGTTTGATCCTTGTGGAAGCAACATGTCTTTTCAGTGAATGCCATCAAAATTGCACATCTTCCTATACAAGAAACACATCAGAACTGTAATGTTTAGGGCAGAGACGGGCAACTGTGTGGGGCCCAAGAAGCAACTTCTAAGCCTGTAGACATCACTGAAAGCCACCCCCCACACCCCACATCAAGCCCAGATACCTCCATGTTCCTTTACAGACCCTATCAAAATAGTGGTCAGAAGTTGTATCCCTTCTTGTTGAAAAATCTTGCCAATTTTGGGGCTTGAGGAGTTCTTGCACCAGGACTGTGGCGCATCACTACTGACTAAAAGGTCACAAGTTCAAAGCCAGCCCAGATCAGAGTGAGCTTCTGACCTTTGTGTAGCTTTCTGTTGACCTTATTTATTTATTTACCGTATTTATATACCACCTTTCTCAGCCCAAAGGTGACTCAAGGTGGTTTACAGTTGGCACAATTCGATGCCCCTAGCACATAAAATACAACTAAATACAACTAGTTCCAACAGATCTCACTATCTCTGAGGATGCTTGCCATAGATGCAGGTGAAACGTCAGGAGAGAATGCCTCTAGACCATGGTCATATAGCCCAAAAAAACCTACAACAACCCAACTAAAGGAATCCTAGTCCCGTCTCCTTCGGGCCCTTCTGGCCTGGCTGTGCCGTGCCCTAAATGTCCCTCAATGCACGAGGTATAATAACAATTGAGAGGCAGAAGAAGAACAAGAACTTGCCTTTCTACTTTTGTATATACATTTAAGGTCCCAACTGCCTTAACTCTGAAAAGTTCTCTTTTACTGTTATCTACATATATAAATTTGTTAGGGGCATCCAACGGAACAACAAAACTCAAAAAAAACCCAACAAAACTTAACCAAAATTCCCATGCCCATAACACAACCCACAAGGTACAAACATATCTACTCAAAATGAAAAACAACACAACACACTCACAAAACGGCAAAACAACAAAACTCAAAAAACCCCAACGAAACTTAACCAAAATTCCCATGCCCATAACACAACCCACAAGGTCCAAACATATCTACTCAAAATGAAAAACAACACAACAACACACTCACAAAACGGCAAAACAACAAAACTCAAAAACCCCAACGAAACTTAACCAAAATTCCCATGCCCATAACACAACCCACAAGGTACAAACATATCTACTCAAAATGAAAAACAACACAACAACACACTCACAAAACGGCAAAACAACAACACTCAAAAATCCCCCAACGAAACTTAACCAAAATCCCCGTGCCCATAACACAACCCACAAGGTACAAACATATCTACTCAAAATGAAAAACAACACAACAACACACTCACAAAACGGCAAAACAACAAAACTCAAAAATCCCCCAACAAAACTTAACCAAAATTCCCATGCCCATAACACAACCCACAAGGTACAAACATATCTACTCAAAATGAAAAACAACACAACAACACACTCACAAAACGGCAAAAAACAAAACTCAAAAAACCCCAACGAAACTTAACTAAAAACCCCGTGCCCATAACACAACCCACAAGGTACAAACATA
Organism: Anolis sagrei ordinatus; assembly: GCF_025583915.1. Taxonomy (NCBI): domain Eukaryota; kingdom Metazoa; phylum Chordata; class Lepidosauria; order Squamata; family Anolidae; genus Anolis; species Anolis sagrei. Next base: position 200,300,759 of record NW_026847549.1, on the reverse strand, counting down.
TCTACTCAAAATGAAAAACAACACAACAACACACTCACAAAACGGCAAAACAACAAAACTAAAAAAAAACCAACGAAACTTAACCAAAATTCCCATGCCCATAACACAACCCACAAGGTACAAACATATCTACTCAAAATGAAAAACAACACAACACACTCACAAAACGGCAAAACAACTGAGCATGCGCATTGGCGCCCAGCCGCAAGTTCCCTGGCGCGCGCACATGGCCTTCCGGCCAACGTTCCCTCTGCGGAAACCATGCCCACTCCAAGCCCCGCCGCGCCGCTTCCTGCACACACACACACCCCTGCTGCACACACACACACAACCCCACACTCCATCACTCCCCCCGCCGCCGCACACACACATGCAACCCCACTCCCCCGCCCACACACACACCCGCAACCCCACGCTCCATCACTCCCCCCGCGCACACACACGCAACCCCACTCCCCCCGCGCCGCACGCACACACGCAACCCCACCCCCCCCCGCCGCCGCACACACACACGCAACCCCCACGCTCCATCACTCCCCCGCTGCCACACACACACGCAACCCCACGCTCCATCACTCCCCCTGCCCCAATCTTACCTCCTTTTACTTCACGCCACCTTCAAACCCCACCCCCCCCCCTCCCCCCGTCAAAATCTAGGAAAGAAAGGAAGGAAAAGAAGGAAGAAAGAGAAAGGGAGGAAAAGAAAAAGGGGGAAGGAAGGAAAGTTAGAGGAAGAAGAAAAGGAAAGAAAAGAAAAGGAAAGATGGAAGGAAAGAAAAGAGAGACAGCAGAAGAGAGAAGAAAAAGGGGGAAGGAAGGAAAGAGATAGAGAAAGAGAGGAGAAGAAAAGATGGGAAGGAAGGAAGGAAGGAAGGAAGGAAGGAAGGAAGGAGGGAGGGAGGGAGGGAGGGAGGGAGGGAGGGAGGGAGGGAAGATTGGCCACAGCAACACGTGGCGGGTAAAGGTTGTTATTTCTATTATTATTATTATTATGCTATTGTTCCTATGAGACCCTTTTAGGGGGAATGGGAGAGGTGTCAGGTCCCAGAGGCAATGCATTGCATTATTGTTATTGTTATGATGGTGGTGAAATAAAAGGAAATAAAAAGTGAAAGGAGGAAGCAAACAGGGAGGGAAGAAAGGCAAAGGAAGAAAGGGGGAGGGAATGAAGGAAAGAGAGAAGGATGAAACCAAGTAGTGAAAGAAGGAAAGAAAGAAAGAGGTAGAGAAGGAAGAAAGGAGAGAAAGGGGGAGGAAAAGGGGGAAGGAATAGGTAGGTACCTCTCTTTCATAATAGTCCAGATATCTACCTCAACTTTGATAAGTTTTACTATAGGCCACAGCAACGCGTGGCAGGCCACAGCTAGTAGCATATAAAAACAGCAGTTTAAAGCTCACAACAATGCCCAGTGACCTATGGTGACAACTACTGTGAGACATAGCCAAACTGTAAACAAGACAAGGGAATTTGTCATTGTTCATTCGTTCAATCGTTTCCAACTCTTTGTGACTTCATGGACCAGTCCACGCCAGAGCTCCCTGTTGGTCATCACCACCCCCAGCTCCTTCAAGGTCAATCCAGTCACTTCAAGGATACCATCCATCCATCTTGCCCTTGGTCGGCCCCTCTTCCTTTTTCCTTCCAAGGGAATGGGATAATGCAAATTGTAGCTAAGGAATAGAGCATGGGGTAAAAGTGCCGTGCTGTGTCACTGATTGCCGACCATTGGACTAGACGTTCTCAAAGGCTTGTTTAAACATCCAAATCGACAGATCCCTGTGGCAGGAGGACAGTGTGGGGGCCTGCCTCATCTCCCTGGGGAGGGTGTTTTCCAAAGTGGTGGGGCCACCACCGAGAAGGAAGGCCTCTCCCTCATCCCCACCAACCGCGCTATATATAGCATTGGCTGCACCAGGCATGGGCCACGGGCTGTCACGCGCTGGGCCTGTGAAAGAATCTGTAGATAGGACGTGTTTTCTGAATGCCCAAGGGGACGCCAGGGGTGCCTCGGCTGAGAGGCCTTTCGGATTTCCCCACACAAAGTTCCTTTAAAGACTTAGAAAGTTCAACAAAGTTTTTCTTGTTGCTTAAATCTTTAATAAATAAAACAAACACTTCAAGGCTTTGAATCAACTGGTGGCTTGCTTAAATCTTGTCCACAAGGGACAGGCAACTTTCTTCATAAACTGTTTCTTCTTTCTATAAGGAAAATCCTTGACCCCTCCGTGGCCAATCTGGCTTAAGCTCTGCTGGCGTGGGCCCCTACACCCGGTCCAAATTGCTTTATGGCTGCCGCGAGTGGTCCTTACCAAACAGAGTCTGCTGGGAATTGAAGGCTTTCAATTCCCAGCGAAGGCTGGCTGTAAAACCGTGGAGCTGTATTTCTCCAGCAAAGAGCTGGCTGTAGCGTTATGGAACTAAATTCCCCAACAAAGGCTATGCTATAGTTCTCTGTAGAGTTGGGGGACCGGATCCCCACAACAAAGCTGTAAAAGACGAAGCTTTCTACAGGTGGAACTGATTCACGTCCTGTACGAAAGTCTTCTCTGTGTGAACTGAACTAGAGGTCCCCCTTTTCCCTCCTTAACAGAGAAAAAGGGGCGGAACTAAAGAACATAATGATAATTGATGGGTCATTGGCCCATTACTGCAAACCAAGGGAAGCCACCTTATTTCAACATGCATGGAACTTTGGGATACATGCAAACACTCAATAGAAAGGAAAAGAAGTTGGAGCTCCTGGTACAGCCGTACCAGCACAGCCCAACTTTGACCCTCCTTTGACCCTCCTTCAGGTGTTTTGGACTTCAACTCCCACAATTCCTAACATGCCTGGGTGACACTGTGCTCTGCTACAGATACCAAATAGTCTTTGCAGCCCAAAAGACAGTTGCATCTGTCAGGTAGGAAATTTAGGTACCGCTTATACAGGAGCCCCCGGTGGCGCAGTGGGTTAAAGCACTGAGCTGCTGAGCTTGTTGATCAAAAGGTCGCAGGTTCGATTCCGGGGAGCGGCGTGAGCTTCCGCTGTCAGCCCTAGCTTCTGCCAACCTAGCAGTTCGAAAACATGCAAATGTGAGTAGATCAATAGGTACCGCTCCGGCGGGAAGGTAACGGCGCTCCATGCAGTCATGCCGGCCACATGACCTTGGAGGTGTCTACGGACAACGCGGCTCTTCGGCTTAGAAATGGAGATGAGTACCACACCCCAGAGTCAGACATGACTTAATGTCAAGGGGAAACCCTTACCTTACCTTTACTTGGGATCTTTGTGAATCTACATCACATTGAGCATTTATATGTTGCCCTTCTCACCACAAAGGGGACCCAGAGGGGCTTATAAGATATATATACATACAATATATTATATTATTAGCATAGTACAATATCAGTATTAAATATTACTGCATTGTACTATACCATTATATTGTAATATTATTAGGAATATTACATGTAATATTAATATATAATTATAATAAATTATTAATATTATATTGCATTACATTATAATATTATAAATATTATATGTATATAAAATATATTGTATTATATTACATTATATTATATTATTATGCTCCCCTCTGTCTTCTCTCTGGCCAGAGCAGTCGTTGGTGCCAGAAGGGGGAAGGGCCTCTGAAGTGATGATATAGGCAGAAGACAAGATGGCAGTGTCTTCTGCTCCCTTCTGTCTTCTCTAATGTACAACACCATAAAAATCTCCAGCAAGCATGCAAAGAATGAGGAAGTACTTCATCAGTGTTGCAAATGGAAGGTGAACCGACAGCTCCCCTGGTGGCCAGAATACCCTCATGAAAGCTGGAATGTTAAATAGACTCTGTGTATCTGTCTATATATGTTGTGTGTGTGTGGCATTGAATGCATATTGTAATCTGTCCTGAGTCCCCTGCAGGGTGAGAAGGGCAAAATATAAATACTGTAAGTAAATAAATAAAATTTTAGGAACCACAAAATTGGTACCCAGGGGTCATATGTAGTCTATGGGCCACATGTTTCCCAGTCAATGGCAATCACACCTGAGTTTACAGCACATCTCTGGAAGATTCTGCATTTAAGTAGCTCTGTAAGTATTATTTTCCTCCTTTTTGGCCCCGGTTGCAGATGTCTGAAGGCGAACGTGAGGTTTCAACGGGGGAATTGTAACATTAGCTCCCCTTCTGCTCCATAACTTAACAAACATTTAATTTGAAGTGTAATGTAAACCCCATTTCCAATAGACCTCGGGGCCAGAAATAATAAGAATATGACAAATACTATGTACGCAGCAACAATAATTTGTTGGGAGCTGTACAAATTTGACATTGAATATGACTCTCGCAACTTGTAATACCAGGAGGAAACGTTAGCAAAGGATTTATTTACCTTTGTGTCGAATCTCTATTCAATTATTGTAATTCACAAGCTGTGAGGTGTAATATGTGCTCAAGGGCAGTGAAGGCAGTTTATTATTGAACTTCTTGAAAGGAGTTTGTTATTGAAATTGCAGTGGCCTGGCCAGGTTACTGGCTAGGATCTCACTTGATGCTCCTCAGTCTCATCAAGAGGCATCGTATCCCTGCCAGTCCTACTCAACAACTTAATTACACCAAGTTCAGGAGTGTGACTGCTTAGCCGGTATTGCACCACCTGACATCCGCCGGGAAGTAGCAGCCAATAGGGAAAGGACCAAGGCAGAGACATCTCCAGCCCATCCCTTGTTTGGGTATTAACTTAAATCAAGAAATAGTTTTCTAAGATCTACAGAGACACTCACTGGAACACCTCAGCAAGTGAGAGTCCAAAAGTGGCAGGCTCAAACCCAGAACCTCAACCAATGGCTGGTACCAAATGAGAGACTCCCCCCTGGGCACACAGAAGAGTGGGCGACTTGGAAGGCGCTGAACAGACTGCACTCGGGCACCACGAGATGCAGAAGAAGAGAACCTCCCCATGGCCGGAGTTAAGTGTTGCCTCCAGACGCCGGAGATGGAAAAAAAGGGGAAGACCTTTACCTTATCTGCATATTGTATGTTGTTGTCTGTCATGTAAAGGCACTGAATGTTTGCCTTATATGTGTACTGTAATCTACTCTGAGTCCCTCCAGGGAGATAAAGCAGAATATAAGTAAAGTGTATTATTATTATTTTAAACACAACAAGGTTAGTACACAACAAACAAGATCACTGTTGTTGTTGTTGTTGTTGCCTTAGTTTTCTTGTAATTGCTTGTCTATGGCCTCTGTTCCCATGAATGACGGATCCAAGGTATAGAAAATATTTAATGACAGTGTGAACCTCGTATCTACAGAGGAAACATTCCTGATCGTCTCGTGGATATGCAAAATTGTGGATAATAGTGAACCCTATCAAAATGAAGAGCAGGCATGGGCCAACTTTGGCCCTCCCGGAGTTTTGGACTCCAACTCCCACAATTCCTAACAGCCAGTAGGCTGTTAGGAATTGCGGGAGTTGAAGTCCAAAACTCCTGGAGAGCCAAAGTTGGCCTATGCTTGGTATAGAAACATGCTGAAAGAACTTAATGAAACTGCAGCTATTGGTTCCATGGATACAGCGGACAAACTGTATTTATTTCAGGCTCTTTGCTATCCAAAAGTTATACAAACAACCAGTGAATGGGTCTTTGAGTGAAATTTGCAAATGCTAAGCAAGGGGCTTTGAATGAAATTAACAGCAAAAGAGAAACATACCCTTTCTCTGTAGAAAAAGAGCAACACGGAAGAAAATGTTTTTAAGAAACAAGATGTGACATGTAGAGGTCGGAAGTTGTATTGTGGTTAAGTTCAAAGGTTGTGGTTAAGCGCAGAGTCTGCAGGTACAAGAAGGTACTTTCCATCAAAAGGTCAAGGGAGGGGGCTGGAAAGAGAGTACTTTCCATGACAAAAAAATGTTCTTGTTTACTTGAGGTAGAAAAAGAGGAGGGGCGCGGCAGTCACTTGAAGGGTAGCAACTGCGTATGCTGCCAGGCTGTCCATCTTCTTCATGAAGAAACTAAAATAAACCTTGTTTTTTGATCTCTTTTTTTGGGACTGTCTCCTTCCTTTCGTGCTCCCGTAATGTGGACCTAAGAAGACCCATTTTAAGGTCTCTAACACCAGGAATCATTGATGTTGTTTTCTTACTATTCAGCTGTATGTACAACATTCAACAGCCTCCCAACACCATTTTGTCAAGTGCAATTAAATTGCTGAAGGTCCCCAACGAAACCCCAAAACCTTACCTGTTTGGAGCACGGAGGTGTCCGGAGACCGGAGCGTGAGCTGCAGTTTAAAAAATTCTGGCGTTTTGTAGACTCTATCTTCAAAAACCTCCAATGCAACCGGAGGCTGGATGAGCTGCCATTGGGGTTCATCAGGCCAATGGCTCTGGATAAAGTCTTCTGGATCAGTTAGGAAGAAGAAATCATCATGCCTATCATTGAGAGAGAAGAGTAAGAGAGAGAAGGGGAGGGTGAGAAAACCAGAAAATAGGATAAAGTTCTTATCTGTGACATAGAACAGTGACATTCCCGTCTCCAAAACAGGCTGCAAGTGACATAATGGGGTTGATCTCTTATCTGCATTGATTTATGATGTGCTAGTTAGTGTTTTTTCTTGGTTTTCCTCCTACTTTGTCATGTCAGACGATTGTTCTATTGCAATTCAAAACGAGCCTTTAACTTTCATTTAAAAAACCCACTTAATTTTAAATTAATTGACTTTTAAATTAAGTAAGATTAATCTTTTTTACAATCCTGCCTGTTATCTGCAACCATCACATACACTCACTTAAATAAAAAAAAAACACAACAACTTTCAAAACATTCAAAAAGTAATCCAACTTCACTGAAGAAGAAGAAAGGGGAGAAGCCGATGAAATGGAAGATAAAACCCACCACCCAGTAGGTCAAAATCAAGACATGATTTGTTTTAATTACTACTCAAACACCTAATTACAGATCTAGATTTGAACTTGGAATCAGGCTTGGAATCAATCTGAAAGAAGATGAGTGGAGTGCCATCCGCAGGTTTCCATCCTGGGTCCGGTCCTGTTCAACATCTTTATTAATGACTTAAATCAGTGGTTCTCAACATGGGGTCCCCAGATGTTTTTGGCCTACAACTCCCAGAAATCCCATCCAGTTTACCAGCTGTTAGGATTTCTGAGAGTTGAAGGCCAAAAACATCTGGGGACCCCAGGTTGAGAACCACTGACTTAGATGAAGGGTTAGAAGGCAGGATCATCAAGTTTGCAGATGACACCAAATTGGGAGGGAGAGCCAATACTTCAGAGGACAGGAGCAGGATTCAAAACCATCTTAACCGATTAGAGAGGTGATGGGCCAAAACTAACAAGGTGGAAGGCAAAAGGAAGAGGGGCCGACCAAGGGCAAGATGGATGGATGGCATCCTTGAAGTGACTGGACTGACCTTGAAGGAGCTGGGGGTGGTGACGGCCGACAGGGAGCTCTGGTGTGCGCTGGTCCATGAGGTCACGAAGAGTCGGAGACGACTGAATGAATGAACAACAACAACAACAAAATGAAGTTCAACAGTGACAAATGCAAGATACTCCACTTTGGCAGGAAAAACGAAATGCAAAGATACAGAATGGGGGACGATGCCTGGCTCGAGAGAAGTGCGTGTGAAAAAGAACTTGGAGTCCTCATGGACAACAAGTTAAACATGAGCCAACAATGTGATGTGGTGGCAAAAAAAGCCAATGGGATTTTGGCCTGCATCAATAGGAGAATAGTGTCTAGATCTAGGGAAGTAATGCTACCCCTCTATTCTACCTTGGTTAGAGCACACCTGGAATACTGTGTACAATTCTGGGCACCACAATTGAAGAGAGATATTGACAAGCTGGAATGTGTCCAGAGGAGGGTGACTAAAATGATCAAGGGTCTGGAGAGCAAGCCCTATGAAGAGCGGCTTAAAGAGCTGGGCATGTTTAGCCTGGAGAAGAGAAGGCTGAGAGGAGATATGATAGCCACAGGGAGAGGAAGCCACAGGAAGGAGGGAGCAAGCTTTTTTTCTGCTTCCCTGGAGACTAGGATGCAATGGAAAAATGGCTTCAAGAAAGGAGATTCCATTTGAACATGAGGATGAACTTCCTGACTGTGAGAGCCATTCAGCAGTGGAACTCTCTGCCCTGGAGTGTGGTGGAGGCTCCTTCTTTGGAAGCTTTTAAACAGAGGCTGGATGATGTATTGTCGAAGGCTTTCATGGCCGGAATCACTGGGTTGTTGTAGGTTTTTCCGGGCCATGTGGCCATGTTCTGGAGGCAATTTTTCTCCCGACGTTTCGCCTGCATCTATGGCAAGCATCCTCAGAGGGAGTGAGGTCTGTTGGAAGTAGGAAAAATGGGTTTATATATCTGTGGAATGACCAGGGTAATGTTTCAGCTGATCACCTTGATTTGCATTCAATGGCCTGGAAGCGCCTGGGGGGAATCTCTTGTTGAGAGTGAATTGATGTGCCTGATTGTTTACTCTCTGTTGTTTTGCTGTTGTAATTTTTGAGTTTTTTAATACTGGTAGCCAGATTTTGTTCATCTTCATGGTTTCCTCCTTTCTGTTGAAATTGTCCACGTGCTTGTGGATTTCAATGGCTTCTCTGTGTAGTCTGACATGGTGGTTGTGAGAGTGGTCCAGCACTTCTGTGTTCAGAGGCTGGATGGTCATCTGTCAGGGGTGATTTGAATGCAATATTCCTGCTTCTTGGCAGGATGGCCCATGAGATCTCTTCCAACTCTAGGATTCTATGATTCTATGGATCAGGGGCCCGAAAACTTCAATAGCAAAGTGACTATTTAGTCCCCCATATGCCAAGCTTTCTGTTTCTCTTCCTGCCTCCTGAAAATACATGAAGGAGCACGTTTGCTTTCTCTTTTACATATCGGAGCTAACTTGTTTCACATAACACGATTAGATGTTACAAATGCCACAGTAATTCCATTATTTAAGATTGCCAGAAAGCGACAAGCCCATAATGCGTCGCATGGAGAACAATTTACCACGGTTAATCATTTTTTTGAAGCGAGTCATTATTTACTTTCCATCTAAAAAATGTACTGCAGAGGCTTGAGTAATTACACACAGAGCCGCCTAATAAACCCAGCGAGGAGCAAGAGATTACTAATTTTATCAAAGGATGACCCAGATATCGAATTAATGCGGGGGCGGAAAGCAGGAGCGGTCAGCTCAACCTGGAGCTCTTTGCAAAGGTAGGATGCCTGCACGGAGAGGTTTGCTAGTGTGCATTCACCTCCATATTTGCCAACTCTTCATTGGTAGGGCCGGAAGAGAAAAGGGGACCAAAAGGTATGCAAAATTAAGTTGAGTCAAGTTGGCACTTGGATAGGAGATTGCCAAGGCATACCAGGTTGTATTTATTTATTTGTCGTGTCAGGGCAACCAGTCAATTGTATTACATTTCTAACAGAACAAAACAAACAGACAAAACACAAAATTTGCAAGGTTGGTAGTGGATTAAATGTCCTTTGACCAGTATCTGGCCACTTGGAGTGCCTCTGGTGTTGCTGCAAGGAGGTCCTCCCTTGTGCATGTGGCAGGGCTCAGGTTGCATTGCAGCAGGTGGTCAGTGGTTTGCTCTTCTCCACACTCGCATGTCGTGGATTCCACTTTGTAGCCCCATTTCTTAAGGTCGGCTCTGCATCTCGTGGTGCCAGAGCGCAGTCTGTTCAGCGCCTTCCAAGTCGCCCAGTTTTCTGTGTGCCCAGGGGAGTCTCTCATTTCGTATCAGTTCTGGGTTTGAGCCTGCCACTTTTGGACTCTCGCTTGCTGAGGTGTTCCAGCGAGTGTCTCTGTAGATCTTAGAAAACTATTTCTAGATTTAAGTCATTGACGTGCTGGCTGATACCCAAACAAGGGATGAGCTGGAGATGTCTCTGCCTTGGTCCTTTCACTATTGGCTGCTACTTCCCGGCGGATGTCAGGTGGTGCAATACCGGCTAGACAGTGTAATTTCTCCAGTGGTGTAGGGCGCAGACACCCCGTGATAATGCGGCATGTCTCATTAAAGAGCCACATCCACTGTTTTAGTGTGGTGAGATGTGTTCCACACTGGGCATGCATACTCAGCAGCAGAGTAGCATAGCGCAAGGGCAGATGTCTTCACTATGTCTGGTTGTGATCCCCAGGTTGTGCCAGTCAGCTTTCGTATGATATTGTTTCTAGCACCCACTTTTTGCTTGATATTCGGGCAGTGCTTCTTGTAGGTCAGAGCATGGTCCAGAGTGACTCCCAGGTATTTGGGTGCGCTGCAATGCTCCAGTGGGATTCCTTCCCATGTGATCCTCAGAGCTCGGGATGCTTGTCTGTTCTTAAGGTGAAAGGCACATGTCTGTGTTTTAGATGGGTTAGGGATCAGCTGGTTTTCCCTGTAATAGGCATACCAGGTGATGTAGGTTATATTTCAGATAAGGAACTGGCAAAACCACTATATATTCTGTTGTTTATTCGTTTAGTTGCTTCCGACTCTTCGTGACTGCCTGGACTAGCCCACACCAGAGCTCCCTATTGTCTGTCACCACCCGCAGCTCCTTCAGAGTCAAGCCAGTCATTCAAGGATACCATCATTTCCCCTTGCCCTTGGTTGGCCCCTCTTCCTTTTTCCTTCCATTTTCCCAAGCATCATTGCCTTCTCCAAGCTTTCCTGTCTTCTATATATTCTACACCTAGTAATAACATTCATGGGGTCTCCAGCCTTCAGAAGATTAAAGAGACCACCCATTGATCTCTTCTTCTGTACTCAGTAAGTGGGAGTTAGAATTAAGAAAGAAAGAGGACTTACTTTGGGACAAACAGCCCCTTTTCCACATCCACAAGACCGGCTCCCCAGCAGGCATCCAAAAGGAACCATTGGTCTTCCAACTTCACCGCATTCCACATATGGTTGGATTTCTTTTGCAGGAAGCTTTGGCCTTGGCTGTATCCGGCTCCTCTGCCATGCCCTGAGACGTCAACACAGGACAAGCCGGCTTCCCTTTAAGATACAAATGAGAAAAGCTGACGATGGGTACAACTGGAAAACAGGCCAATGGACAATTGATTAGAGTTGGTTGGAAGGTGTTATCATGTTGCAATCAGAGGCTGGAACACAGCCAGCCATCACTTGCAGCCATTTGCTAAAGCACAGCCAGTCAATGCTAGCAGCTAGTGACTGGAGCATAACCAGTCTTCACCTACAACTGGTGGATGGCGCATAGCAAGTCAACACTCATAACCAGTGACCAGAGCACAACCAGTCAATTGTAGCAAGTGGTGATTGGAGTATAGCCAGCCTACACTTGAAACCAGTGGATAGAGCACAACTGGCCTTCACCTACAGCTGATGGATGGAGCATAGCCAGTCAACATTCATAATCAGTGGCCAGAGCACAACCAGTCAATGGTAGCAGCTGCTGACTGGAGAATAGCTAGTCTTCAATTGTGATAGTGCATGGAGCATAACCAGCATTCACCTACAACTGGTGGATGGAGCATAGCCAGTCAACATAACCAGTGGCCAGAGCACAACCAGTCAATGGTAGCAACTGGTCACTGGAGAATAGCTAGCCTTCACCTGCAATAGTGGATGGAGCATAACCAGCATTCATCTACAACTGGTGGACGGAGCATATCCAGTCAACATAGCCAGTGGCCAGAGCACAACCAGTCAATGGTAGCAGCTGGTGACTGGAGAATAGCTAGCCTTCACCTGCAATAGTGGATGGAGCATAACCGGCCTGCACCTACAGCTGGTGGATGGAACATAGCCAGTCAACATTCATAACCAGTGGCCAGAGCACAACAAGAAATGGTAGCAGCTGGTGACTGGAGAATAGCTAGCCTTCACCTGCAATAGTGGATGGAGCATAACTGGCCTTCACCTACAACTGGCGGATGGAGCATAGCCAATCAACTTAACCAGTGGCCAGAGGACAACTAGTCAATGGTAGCAACTGGTCACTGGAGAATAGCTAGCCTTCACCTGCAATAGTGGATGGAGCATAACCGGCCTTCACTTACAACTGGTGGATGGAACATAACCAATCAACACTTACAGCCAGTGACTAGAGCACAGCCAGCCTCCCCCTGTAAATCTTGGATGGAGCACAGCAAACCAACACTTGCAGCCAGTTGCTGGATCACAGCCAGCCAACATTTGTAACCAGCAGCCAGAGTCAATCACTGCGGCGGGTGACTGGCTCATATACAGCCTTCACCTGCAACTAGTCAATGAAGCACAGCCAGTCAAAATTAGAAGGTGGTGGTAAAAGTGTAGCCAACCAACATTTGCTGCTGGTGGCTCAACTAGCAGCCTTCAGAGACTGGTGCACAGCCAGCGAATGTTTGCAGCCAGTGACTGACCGGAGCATAGCCAGCCAACAGTTGCAGCCAGTGGTTGGAAGATAGCCAGCCATCACTTGCAACTGGGGGCTGTAGCACAGCCAGCCAATATTTGCAATTAGTGGATGAAGCACAGCCAGTCATTCCCTATTACACACACATGTACACACACCCCATCATATGTGAGCATGTGAAGATGCCCTGGCATCAAAAGTGGGCACTTTTTAATGCTTGGCAAAGTGGTTCTATTCCGCCAGCAGAACATAGGCTCTCCTCCTTTGTCTACTTCACTCATCCATACAGTTAAATTGATGGTGTGTTGGCTGTTCATCCTGCAATGGATGCAAACAAAAACAACCCACGTACTTGCACATTTCGCGATAAAGATGGGCATATCCAGAGCAGACGCCTTTCCCAGTCAGGAGGACTTGTTCAGGGCTGTGGATCTTCTCCGATAACCCCAGGAAGCCATCCACATCATATTCTGTTTGAGAGGGAAACCACATACTGTTGTCATAAATATCAATGCCCTTTGAGACCTAAATGTCTTGGAAGAACGAATGTGATGTAAAAGATGCAGGAGTTCCTATTCTATCATTCTTTCCCTGTCCAAGACCACAAGCTGATGACTTCCCAGATTTCCCAGACACTGCACAGAAAACCTGAGATGGAAAATATAAGTCTGCCTGCATGAGGAGTGGATCTGTCACGAATGTTACACCCTTTTTTGCTGGGAATAGGAAATGAGCCCTCTTGGCTTTTAATACATCAGATTTGTGGTGGAATGAAAATCACACGTAGTTCACGTTTTTACCAGTCTTGCCAGAGAAAAGATGACCAGTAAAGAACAAGGAGTTTACTCTTCATAACGCAGAGCAATATATATACAATCATGTGAACAGTTGCATTGACTCAGACTGTATCCTTTGAGAGAAATTCAAATGGTTCTTAGTTGTCCGTGTGAAAAATCTTCTTCTAGCAGCCCAAAAACAAAAGCTGTCTTGGTGAGCTCCTGAACAGCTAAAGACTAAATATGTAACTGTTGCCAAAATTCCCAGGCTCAGCTAGTCTCTCAGGCATTTATTTATTTGTTTGTTTGTTTATAAATAACCCGGTCTTCTCGACCTCCGGAGAGGGACTCAGGCCGACTAACAACAGAGGATTCAATACAATAAGATAAAACAATATACATCATCGATATAAAATACTTTAAAATACAGTTCATACAAATTACAAAAAGTCAGTTCATCAGAGTGAAATCACAAATTCATCGCCATCCGCCAGTAAGGTCAGCAGTTATTGACTCAATCATCATTCTGCAAATGCAGTATCCCAAAGCCATGATTTTACCAGCTTTCTAAAAGTCAGGAGGGAAGAGGCAGATCTAATCTCCATCGGGAGGGAGTTCCAGAGCCGAGGGGCCACCACCGAGAAGGCCCTGTCCCTCGTTCCCACCAAACGCGATTGCGAAGGAGGTGGGACCGAGAGCAGGACCCTCCAGAAGATCTTAACAACCTTGATGGTTCATAGGGGAGAATCCGTTCGAGACAGGTAAACCGGGCCGGAGTCGTTTAGGGCTTTATAGGTCAACCAGCACTTTGAATTGTGCTCGGAAGCTGATTGGCAGCCAGTGGAGCTGACGCAACAGAGGAGTAGTATGCTCCCTGTACCCCGTTCCCGTTAGTAGTCTGGCTGCCGCTCATTGGACTAGTTGTACCTCCGGGCAGTCTTCAGAGGCAACCCCACATAGAGAGCGTTGCAGTAGTCTATACGGGATGTAACAGAGCGTAGACCACCATGGCCAAGTCAGACTTCCCAAGGTATGGGCGCAGCTGGCACACAAGCCCAACCAATCAGCTTCATGCTTTGCATTTTCAGTTAACACAATCACCAACTGATTTTTACATGGTCTAACAAAAATTGCATATGATACAACACTGGGAGGATTATAAAAAAAAGAAACAGAAATCAAAAGAACCTTGATAAACTAGAAAACTGGGCAGAGATTCATAAAATGAAATTCAGCAGCAACAAAGGCAAAACCTTACATTTTAAGTTGCCAAACATTTTAAAACAATACAATCATTAAAATGAACAATTTTAACAAATATAAACTTATTAGTGTATTGTCGAAGGCTTTCATGGCTGGAATCACTAGGTTCTTGTGGGTTTTTTCGGGCTATAGGGCTATGTTCTAGAGGCATTTCTCCTGACGTTTCGCCTGCATCTATGGAACAGACCTCACTACCTCTGAGGATGCTTGCCATAGATGCAGGCGAAACGTCAGGAGAAATGCCTCTAGAACATGGCCCTATAGCCCGAAAAAACCCACAAGAACCTAGTGACCATGGGATTATTGCTGATTGTAAGTTAAACATAAGCCAGCAGTGTGATGCTGCAGCAAAAATGACATATGCTATTTTATCCCACATCAATAAAAGGATCGCTTCCAGTTAATGGAAGTAATAGTGTCACTATATTCTGCACTGTTTGGGTGTCTTTGAGTGTTGTAAATAAGGGAATGAATATCAACCAGCACAGTAATAGTAATAATAATAATAATAATAATAATAATAATAATAATAATCCTTTATTTATATCCCGCTAACATCTCCCGAAGGACTCGGTGCGGCTTACAAGAGGCCAAGGCCCAACACATCAATAAACAACAGCATAACAAATACAACAATAAAAAGGTAAAGGTAAAGGTATTTATTGTCCCCTGACAATAAATAAACTAATAAAAAGAAAACAATAAGCATTAAAACAATAACAATACACATTAGACAATAACACCATGACGCATTTAAAACTAAGGCCGGGCCAAATGTAATGATTAAATTTTTTAAAAAATGCTGGCCATGACCAGGTGAAATGAATAAGTTTTGGGAGATAGGTGCGGTATGTAGACAATCTTAAATCTCTAGTAAAGTGCATTTGGGACATGATGCTTGGAGTTTCCTATTCTGGAAAGGCACACCAGAGCAGCCACGTCTTCAAGCTCTTCCTGAAGACTGCCAACGCTGGGGCTTGTCTGATGTCTTTGGGGAGAGAGTTCCAGAGTCGGGGGGCCACCACAGAAAAGGCCCTGTCCCTCGTCCCCACCAATCGCGCTTGCGACGCAGGTGGGATCGGGAGCAGGGCCTCTCCAGATGGTCGAAGAAATCGTGTGGGTTCATATACACCCCTAAAGAGACATCCAGGCATATAAGGGAAACATATGTGCAGATAGATCATTAACACAGTGCCTGCCTCAGTTTGTTTTTCTCTTTGATCCAGCCAAATGAGCAATAAAAAGCCAAAGACTTACCAATATTGTGGCACAGCCATATCCAGATGGCTCTTGCCTTCTCCAACGGACTCCTGGCCTCCTCAGTAATCAGCGAAACCACGGTATGGATGGATGTTGGACCTGGTTTGAGTTTCAACTGGTACAGACAGAAAAGCAGAATTTGGGGTGATCAGTACAAGTGTGTTTCTTACCACAACCATTTCTGCGCACTATAATAATTTGCATCTGTTCAAAGCAAACTTCCCCAGATGGGTTACTCTCTGTTCCCATCATCCACAGCTGCTATGACCAAAGCATCCAACACCCTTTCATGTCATGGCTTTCATGTCAACAGGGCAGTGAATCCACCCTGGGTTTTAGCCCAGGCGAAGGTGGCGCAGTGGGTTAAACCACTGAGCTGCTGAACTTACTGACCGAAAGATCAGTAGTTCGAATCTGGGGAGCGGGGTGCAGTCCCACTGTTAGCCCTAGCTTCTGTCAACCCAGCAGTTTGAAAACATGCAAACATGTGAGTAGATCAACAGGTACCACTCCAGCGAGAAGATAACGGCGCTCCATGCAGTCATGCTGGCCACATGACCTTGGAGGTGTCTATGGACAACGCTGGCTCTTTGGCTTAGCAATGGAGGTGAGCACCACTCCCAGAGTTGGACACTACTAGACTTAATGTCAAGGGTAAACCTTCACCTTTACCTTAAGGTTTGTTCTTATGTTAAACTGACCTAGCCAGCTACCACTTATGGCAACCTTACCATAGTGTTCTCTAGGCAAGATTTCTTCCAAAGAGGTTTGCAAGTTGCTTTCCTCTGAGGCTGAGAGAGTGGAACTTGCCGAAGTGTATCCAATAGTTCTCCAAGGTTTAGCAGGGATTCAAACCCTGGTCTCCAGAATCCTAATCCAACACTCAAACACTACGCCATACTAAGTGGTTGCTATCCAGAGGACTGAATCCAATTTCGCCAAAGAGCCTTAGTTTCTTTAGCTTTCAGTATCACTGCCCTGCAGACATGAAAGCTAGCATTGACAACAGCTAAGGAGATGGTATTGACCTAGCAACATCTTGGTGACTGGACCAGGCCTGAGACTGACCCATTACATTTCCTACAGTCACTGGAAGATATCTCAGGTTGATCTGCCTTTGACATTCATTGGCCCAGAATACCTGAATGCAGATGTGGTGACTGATGCTCATGGAGCTTGGTAGATCAGAGAACAAGTTCACTAGAAGCAAAGCATTCAGTAGTTCTGGAGCTAACTTTATCCAGCCTACTCAATCCCTGAGCGCCATTGATGATTGACAGGGGGCTCAGAGGTCATTTTTGAGGTTTGCTACAGGTTCTGTTGCCAATGAACTTCAAAGGAGGGGCTGAACCTACAGGGGGACTGGCAATGTCCACCTAAGGTTCAGACCTTGGATAGCTCCTAAAGTCCACTCCATTGATATTAGGGACACCACCAGCTGTCACTGGTTAGGTGGACAGTGCCAA
Source organism: Anolis sagrei ordinatus (assembly GCF_025583915.1). Lineage (NCBI taxonomy): Eukaryota > Metazoa > Chordata > Lepidosauria > Squamata > Anolidae > Anolis > Anolis sagrei. Next base: position 200,283,631 of record NW_026847549.1, on the reverse strand, counting down.
CCTGGCCACTTGGGAACCCAAGAGCTTGCCCTTCCAAACCTATTATTATTATTATTATTATTATTATTATTATTATTATTATTACCCCACTTTTTCTTTCCAAAAAGGAGACTTGGCCCTGTTGATTGAGCTCTTGGAAAATCTTAAATCTCTGCTTTAAAGCTTTGCCAAATTTCTGTTTAGGGCCACTCTAATCAGAAGATATGGCAGATAACACTATGTAACACAATTTTTGTTCCTGGGTTATAAATGTCATTTCCTAATTGGGTCTATCATAAAAGCATGGGAAAAAAGTTTATTAAACTGCAAAAGCTTTTTTTTGTGGGACATCCTTCTATAGCACATTTTGCTCTAGTTTTTCAATGAATGTCTCACCAAGTCTCAACCAATTCCACATACTGCATATACTCAAGTATAAGCCGACATGAATATAAGCAAAGGCACATAATCTTTGCCGCTAAAAACTGGAGAAACGTATTGAGCATCAGTAGGTAAATGTTCTTGAATATTTACATAAAACTGTAAGTTAAGATAACACTGTCCAACTCTGATCAAACTATTATTCTAACCTTCTTCAATGTAAATGTGCTTACGTATCCTTTCAATAATAATAATAATGATGATAATAATAATAATAATAATAATAATAGAGTAAAATAATGGAAATGTAATAATAACAGTAATAATAGAGTTAAATAATAAATGTAACTATAATAAATAGAGTAAAATAAGAAATGTAATAATAACAATAATAAATAGAGAAAAACAATAATGTAAGAATAACAATAATAAATAGAGTAAAATAATAAATGTAATAATAATAATAATACGATATGATGATGATGATGATGATGATGATTACAATATGAGCATTTAAAGATCGAACTGCAAAGACTCTGGCACAAGCCAGTCAAGGTCATCCCAGTGGTGATCAGCACACTGGGTGCAGTGCCTAAAGACCTTGGCCTGCACTTAAACACAATCAGTGCTGACAAAATTACCATCTGCCAGCTACAGAAGGCCACCTTACTGGGATCTGCACGCATTATTTGCTGATACATAACACAATCCTAGACACTTGGGAAGTGTCTGATGTGTGATCCAATACAACAGCCAGCAGAGTGACCTTGTTTGCTGCGGACTCATCTTGTTGTATTTCAAATAATAATAATAACAACAACAACAACAACAACAACAATAACTCATTAAAATAATAAATAACTTTGACTCAAGTATAAGCCAAGGGAGGCTTTTTCAACCTAAAAAAGGGCTGAAAAACTCGGCTTGTACTTGAGTATATACGGTAGTTTGTGGAAGCCACAAAAACAAAGTTTCTGGAGTCGAACAACTACTTTCAAAGAAAGGAATACACAATTCTACAAAAATAACACTTTCAAACTAGGAGCAGAATTTTTTTTCAAATTTTGTTACATAGTGTAATGATAGTTTTGACCCACCTGCTGACTCACATGAAGAACATGGGTGTCAAGCTGATTGAAAATCTCTGAGTTGGGAAAAAGGTCTCTCCATGTTTTCCTTTGTGTTGTTTCAGAGCCAGTGGAAGTTGGAGGCCAATGTCTCCCTTTCATGGATTTCAGCCCAGCTTTAGAAGGACAAAGGTGAGAATCCGTCGCCTTCTGATGCCCTTCAGAGGCTTTTTTGGAGTCAGATACACAAGATGATATTTTGTTGTTGGTGTCATCAGCCTTCTTGGCCCAAAACAGAAATATGTCCTTATTCAGGATGTCTTTGGGCACATTTGGGGTCGTCTTGGAAGGTGGGATTTTGTGGCAATTCCATTGCTTGTTCCTTCCATTGTGTTTCTCATAAGGGTTCTCCACAGTCCAGCTATGGAGACCTTCTGAAGGACTTCCTTCTGGAGAGACATTGCCATTGCAGAAATCGGTCACACGGCTCTCTTGAGCAAGAGACACGATGGTGGTCCCTTGCAGTGATGTTATTCTTCCCCCTTGGTTCAAGTTCTGTACTTGTCCAACTTTCTTTATCTCAGGACAGCGGCGGTGGAAGTTGCGGTTTGCTGACAATGGGGACACCAAAGGAATTTTGATGTCCTTCTTCGGCTGGGAGGCTTTGATGTTGTTGTTGTCTGGCTTCATCTTTGCCAACTACAAGCAAAACAGAATGGAACCATGGAATTGGAAGGGAGACATCAAAGAATTATAATAGCCATACTCTATGGGTGCGTCTACACCAGAGTGTACTTCCCACCGGAGTGGAAATCATCTATCGGACAGATGGCAACCTATTTAACCTCAGCAGACTGAAAGCTAAAATAAGGTTACAACATCTGTTATAGAACTCCAATATGCTGATGACAACGTCATCTGTGCGCATTCAGAAGAAGACCTACAAGCCACTCTAAACACCTTCGCAGAAGCATACGAGAAGCTCGGCCTGTCATTAAACATCGAGAAAACCAAAGTGCTCTTCCAGCAGTCACCAGACAATCGCTCTGAAATGCCAGAAATACAGCTTAATGGTGAAACGTTAGAAAATGTTGACCATCTCCGCTACCTTGGGAACCACCTCTCCACAAAAGTCAACATTGACACTGAAATACAACACCGCCTGAGCTCTGCAAGTGCAGCATTCTTCCGAATGAAGCAGAGAGGACCGGGATATCCGTAGGGATACCAAGGGGCTTAGAATCATAGAATCATAGAATCAAAGAGTTGGAAGAGACCTCATGGGCCATCCAGTCCAACCCCATTCTGCCAAGAAGCAGGAATATTGCATTCAAATCACCCCTGACAGATGGCCATCCAGCCCCTGTTTAAAAGCTTCCAAAGAAGGAGCCTCCACCACACTCCGGGGCAGAGAGTTCCACTGCTAAACGGCTCTCACAGTCAGGAAGTTCTTCCTCATGTTCAGATGGAATCTCCTCTCTTGTTTAAAGCTATTGTCCTCCCAACCCTGCTATATGCCTGCAAAACGTGGACTGTCTACAGACGTCACATGGAACTCCTGGAACGATTCCATCAGCTATGCCTCCGGAAAATCCTGCAAATCTCTTGGGTAGACAAGCGGACAAATGTCAGCGTGCTGGAAGAAGCAAAGACCACCAACATTGAAGCGATGGTCCTCCGCCATCAACTCCACTGGACCGGCCACATTGTCTGGATGCCCGACCACCGTCTCCCAAAGCAGTTGCTCTATTCTGAACTCAAGAATGGAAAAAGGAATGTTGGTGGGCAGGAAAAGAGATTTAAAGATGGGCTCAAAGCCAACCTTAAAAACTCTGGCATAGACACTGAGAACTGGGAAGCCCTGGCCCTTGAGCGCTCCAGCTGGAGGTCAGCTGTGACCAGCAGTGCTGCAGAATTTGAAGAGGCACGAATGAAGGGTGAAAGAGAGAAACGTGCCAAGAGGAAGGCGCGTCAAGCCAACCCTAACCAGGACCACCTTCTACCTGGAAACCGATACAATCACTGCGGGAGAAGATGCAGGTCAAGAATAGGGCTTCATAGTCACCACAAGTACACCGATCTTGGAAGACAATCGTACTTAATGAGGGATTGCCTAAGTAAATAAGTAAGTACCAGGCATGGGCAAACTCGGGCCCTCCAGGTGTTTTGGACTTCAACTCCCAAATTCCTAACAGCCAGTAGGCTGTTGGAATTGTGGGAGTTGAAGTCCAAAACACCTGGAGGGCCCCAGTTTGCCCATACCTGATCTATACTATAGAATTAATGCACTTTGACACTACTTGAACAGCCTTGACTCAATGCTATGGAACCCTGGGATTTGGAGTTTGGTGAGACACCAGCATTCATTGGCAGCATAAACTCAAGACCTAGCAAAACTATAACTCCCAGGATTCCATCGCGCCTTAAATTGGAATGGGAAGAAAGCAGTTCACAACAACACTGGACCGAGCTGCATTAATTAATTCTGTTTTCAGAGCGGTTATGATAATGTCCAGGAAATGCTTTGTAGCAGCCACAGACACAGTGCGTATAAATAAAGATTTCCATTGTCCCGGAGATCCCTTTCCATTGCTTTTTAAACGTTGTTTTATCTGAGGTTTTAATTGGGTTTTTTTCGAGGGGCTATTTTTAATCCGCCGTTGGCTGTCATGTTCGAGTGTTTTGCATAAGCAGCTGGCTTCCTGCCATCTGGCCAGCAAAAAAGTAAGGCAGGAGAGAAATTGTACGCGGAAATAAATGCAAATTAGGAAAAAAATGATTTACAGTGATAGCTTTTCTTGTTCCTGTAATGGAAGAAGAGGATGAGAATGTTACTCTTTTGAGACTAAAGCTTCCAGATTCCCTCACCGAGGATGACATTGGTTAGCGGTCGTATTGCCTGGAGGATTATGGTGTTTGTAGTCCAAACCCATGGGATTTGTAGCCTAAAACCATGGGATTTGGAGCCCAAACCCATGGGACTTATAGTCCAAACCCATGGAATTTGTAGTCCAAGACCATGGTATTTGTAGTCCAGCCCCATGAAATTTGTAGTTCAACTCCATGGGATTTGTAGTCCGAACCCGTGGGATGTATAGTTCAAACAAATTGGATTTTTAGTCCAAACCCATGGCATTGGTAGTTCAAAACCATGAGATTTGTACTTCAACCTCATGGGGTTTGTAGTCTGAACCCATGGCATTTGTAGTTCAAACCCATGAGATTTGTAGTTCAACCCCATGGGATTTGTAGTTCAACCCCATGAGATTTGTAGTCCAAACCCATGGGATTTGCAGTTCAAGCACATGGAATGTATAGTTCAACCCCATGGGATTTGTAGTCCAAACCCCTGAGATTTGTACTTCAAACCCATGGGATTTGTAGTTAATACACATAAGATTTGTAGTTTAAACCCAAGGGATTTGTAGTCCAAACTCGTGAAATTTGTAGTTCAAATCCATAGGATTTGTAGTTAATACCCATAAGATTTGCAGTTCAAACACATGGAATTTATAGTTGAAACCCATGGGATTTGTAGTCCAAACCCATGGAATTTGTTGTTCAAACCTATGGAATTTCTAGTTCAAATGGGATTTGTAGTCCAAACCCATGGCATCTGTAGTCCAAACCTTTGGGATTTGAAGTCAACCCCATGGGATTTGTAGTCCAAACCCATAGGATTTGTAGTCTAAACCCATAGGATTAATAGTTCGAACCCATGGGATTTGTAGTTCAAACCCATGGGATTTAGTCCAAACCCGTGGGATTTGCAGTCCAATCCCATAGGATTTATAGTCCAAACCCATGGAATTTGTAGTCCTTATCCAAAAATTAACCTTCTCAAGACCTAGCAGGAATTTTAAGCCAGTGTGTCTTGTGGTTCCAGATAGGTCATATCTTAAGCTACAACTCCCAGAATCCCCAACCAGCATGGTCATTGGGGATACTGGGAGTTGTAATCCAAAATAGTAATGCCCCCAAGATTTAGCCTGGAATTCAGGACAGCACGTGTCATAGTTTTGCAACAGCTGCCAGTCAAAAAAAAGGAAGATCTTGACCCAGGGGGCTTTTCCACATTCCCCGCTCGTATCATAAAGTGCTGACCTTGTGGGTCCAGTGGCTTAATACAGACATGCATCAGAATCCTCATGCCGTGCTCTTCGCTAAAGCCGAGAGCCAAAAAGCTTTCAGCACACAGATACAGTTAACTACTGCTTTTTCCATTCCCGAGACCTTTCCGCAGACGTGTGCCAACCCGTGCCACTCGGTGCCAGATTGCTGGACCCTTGGATTGCAAAAGCCCCAGGACTTTAGGGCTCTGGACAAAAATTCTGGGGGCTAATCTAGTTCGTTAGGATCTGTAGATCTACAAGGTCCTTAGCCTTACCTGCCAAAGAGTGCCAGTCTCTCCAAACGAGAAACCACAACGATTCCATAGCATTGACCTAGGATAGTTCAAGTGGTGTCAAACTGTATGATGCACCCTCTAGAGTCCAATTGCGCTATGCTTGACTCCAGTTGATGGGAGTTGTAGTTTGCACACATCTGGAGAGCTATGTAAATCCCATCAACAATGAATCTGGACCAAACTTGACACTCATACCCATCATAGTCACTTTTAAATACTGATGAATCTTGAAAGCTAAGCAGGATCAGCCTTGGTTAGCACTTGGATGGGAGACCACCAATGAATACCAGCTGCTGTTGGAAATATTTCAGAGGAAGCAACTGGCAAAATTACCTCTCAGCATTCCTTGCATAAGAAAACTCTACAGAAGGCACACAATCTCATCTGATCTTGGAAGCTAAGCAGGGCCAACCTTGGTTAGCACTTGGATGGGAGACTGCCAAAGAATACCAGCTGCTGTTGGAAATATTTCAGAGGAAGAAACAGGCAAATATACCTTTCAGTATTCCTTGCATAAGAAAACTCTACAGAATAAACATGAATACCTTAATTGCACAAAATCTCATCTTGGAAGCTAAGCAGGGTCAGCCTTGGAGAGCACTTGGATGGGAGACCGCCATTGAAGACCAGCTGCTGTTGGAAATACTTCAGAGGAAGCAACTGGCAAAATTACTCCTCAGTATTCCTTGCATAAGAAATCTCTATGTGGAACAGAAATAAATACCATAAAGGTACAAAATCTGAACGGATCTTGGAAGCTAAGCAGGGTCAGCCTTGGAGAGCACTTGGATGGGAGACCGCCATTGAAGACCAGCTGCTGTTGGAAATATTTCAGAGGAAGCAACTGGCAGAATTAACCCTCAGCATTCCTTGCATAAGAAAACTCTACAGAACAGACATAAATACCTTAAAGGCACAAAATCTCATCTGATCTTGGAAGCTAAGCAGGGTCAGTCTTGGTTAGCACTTTGATGGGAGACCACCAATAAATACCAGCTGTTGTTGGAAATATTTCAGAGGAAGCAACTGGCAAAATTACCTTTCAGTATTCCTTGCATAAGAAAACTCTACAGAACAGACATAAATACCTTAAAGGGACAAAATCCCAACTTATCTTGGAAGCTAAGCAGGGTCAGCCTTGGTTAGCTCCTGGATGGGAGACCGTCAAGGAATACCATCTGTTGTAGGCAGTATTTCAGAAGGAGGAAGTGGAAAAATTTACCTCCCCGTATTCCTTGCATAAGAAAACTCTCTCTAAAGCCACAAATCCTATCTGATCTGGAAGCTAAGCAGGGTCAGCCCTGGTTAGCACTTGGATGGGAGACCGCCAATGACACGGGGCCTTTAAGCCGCTCCTCATAGGGCTTGTTCTATGGCAATATTTCAGAGGAAGGAAGTGGCAAAAAATTACCTCTCAGTATTCCTTGCATAAGAAAACTCTCTCTAAAGGCACAAATCCTATCTGATCTGGAAGCTAAGCAGGGTCAGCCCTGGTTAGCACTTGGATGGGAGACCGCCAATGACACAGGGTCTTTAAGCCGCTCCTCATAGGGCTTGTTCTATGGCAATATTTCAGAGGAAGGAAGTCGCAAAAAAAATTACCTCTCAGTATTCCTCACATAAGAAAACTCTACAGAACAGACATAAATACCTTAAAGGGACAAAATCTCAACTGATCTTGGAAGCTAAGCAGGGTCAGCCTTGGTTAGCACTTGGATGGGAGACCGCCARTGAATACCAGCTGCTGTTGGAAATATTTCAGAGGAAGGAAGTGGCAGAATTACCTCTCAGTATTCCTTGCATAAGAAAACTCTCTCTAAAGSCACAAATCCTATCTGATCTGGAAGCTAAGCAGGGTCAGCCCTGGTTAGCACTTGGATGGGAGACCGCCAATGACACAGGGTCTTTAAGCCGCTCCTCATAGGGCTTCTTCTATGGCAATATTTCAGAGAAAGGAAGTGGCCAAACGTCCTCTGCATCGTCCTTGCCTGGAATTCTTAAGACCCCCCCTTCTACACTGCCATATAAAATCCACATTATCTGCTTTGAATTACATGAGTCTACGCTGCTATATAATCCAGTTAAAAGCAGATAATCTGGATTTTATATGGCAGTGCAGAAGGGGTCGAGGTCTCCCTAGGTCAGTAGTCAACTTGAAGGTAGAATACAATGGAGGAAAGTACTTGGCTTGAGCTCATGCCCAAAATTACCACATTCCTTGCGCATTGATTGTAAGATGCACAGTTGTTTCAAGTAATCCACAATATATGGGACACGTCCCATTTCTAGGGATCTCTGGATCGGGATAAAAAGGTGTATCGTAGGATATAGTACTGTCAAAATGAGCTGTCAAAATATTCAGAATGGGAAGAGTCCTTCTGCCTTACCTCTGGGTTTCCGGCTGCGATGCCCAAGAGTTTGACTTCTCCTTGGAGTCGGAATACAGCTCCAGATGGACCTTCACCGGATCCCTCTTTTCCAGGGTCTGCTTTGCAAAGGTTGTGCCTTTAGGAAACCGGGCGAAGCAGAAGGCCCTTTATAACATCCCGCCTTCACCTCCCCGGTGCCAACGGATCTATAAATATTCCCAAGCCTCGAAGAACAAAGCATGGATTTTCCGATGGGAGCCGGCACTCCGAGGGGCTGATAGCAAGCCGGGTTTGGGTTTGAAAATATTATCAGGAGCTGACGTTTCATGGTTGGCGCAAAGGGCTCTCTGCAAACGGTCAAGGGACACTTCAGGATCCAGAGAAGGACCTGCAATTTTCCATTGAAAGGGAGAGGGAAAGCTTTGATCCCATTTGCATGGACATATAATGCATTTCTATGTATATACTAGCCGTCCCCTGCCACGCGTTGCTGTGGCCCAGTCTGGTGCTCTGGAAAATAAAGTAATGAGAAAGTGTTGGTTTCTAATATATGTAGTTTCTTTCTGCTTGTGGGTAAAGAGTATTTCTTGCTGTTTCTTTGTCAGTGTTGATGTGGAGAGTGTCTGGTTGGCCTACTCTGGAACATGCAACATATTATTGTCCTTCCTTAGGGGTCCCTTTCAAATCTATGATCCTATATCTCTGTGTGTGAGTGAATCATATCTATCTATATCTATGGCTGGAAGGCTCTTTTTCAGGAGGGCTTTGATTATGTTTTCTTGCCCTGGTGAAGGGAGTTGGACTGGATGACCTTAAGGATTTTCTGTTGGTCATGGGGGTTCTGTGTGGGAAGTTTGCCCCGATTCTGTCGTTCGTTGGGTTCAGAATGCTCTTTGATTGTAGGTGAACTATAAATCCCAGTAACTATAACTCCCAAATGTCTGGTCTGTTTCCCCCAAACTCCATCTGAGTTCACATTTGGGCATATGGAAGCTTCGTGCCAAGTTTGGTCCAGATCCATCCTTGTTTGAGTCCACAGTGCTCTCTAGATGTAGGTGAACTACAACTCCCAAATGCCAAGGTCTATTTTCCCCCACACTCCACCAGTATTCACATTTGGGCATATTGAGTATTCGTGTCGAGTTTGGTCCAGATCCATCATTGTTTGAGTCCACAGTGCTCTCTGGATGTAGGTGAACTACAACTCCCAAACTCAAGGTCAATGCCCAGCAAACCCTTCTAGTGTTTTCTGTTGGTCATGGGAATCCTGTGTATCATGTTTAGTTCAATTCCATCATCGGTGAAGTTCAGAATGCTCTTTGATTGTAGGTGAACTATAAATCCCAGCAACTACAACTCCCAAATGTCAAGAATCTATTTCCCCCAAACTCCACCAGTGTTCACATTTGGGCATATTGAGTATTCATGTAGAATTTGGTCCAGATGCATCCTTGTTTGAGTCCACAGTGCTCTCTGGATGTAGGTGAACTACAACTCCAAAACCAAAGGACATTGCCCACCAAACCCTTCCAGTATTTTCTGTTGGTCATGGGAGAACTGTGTGACAAATTTGGTTCAATTCTATCGTTGGTGGGGTTCAGAATGTTCTTTGATTGTAGGCGAACTATAAATCCCAGCAATTACAACTCCCAAATGACAAAATCAATTTTTTTTTTAGTAAAGGACATACATTGGGTTGTTAGGTGTCTTGTGTCCAAATTTGGTGTCAATTTGTCCAGTGGTTTTTGAGTTGTGTTAATCCCACAAACGAACATTACATTTTTATTTATATAGATTTCATTATATAGCAGCAATGACGGGGTCTTTACTGTTTACATGGCAATACAGACTCAGTGGGTTAAACCACAGCGTTGCTAAGCTTGTTGACCGAAAGGTCACAGGTTTGAATCCAGGGAGCAGCGTGAGCTTCAGCTGTCAGCCTCAGCCTCTGCCAACCTAGCAGTTCAAAAACATGCAAATGTGAGTAGATCAATACGTACCGCTCCAGCGGGAAGGTAAGGGCGCTCCATGCAGTCATGCCGGCCACATGACCTTGGAGGTGTCTATGGACGAAGCCGGCTCTTCGGCTTAGAAATGGAGATGAGCACCACACTCCAGAGTCAGACACAACTGGGCTTAATGTCAGTGTAAAACCTTTACCTTTATCTGCATTGTTTCAGTCTACATTGTTTAACTGCATTGTTTCAGTCTACATTGCCCATATAATGCAGTTTCAAACTGCATTATACCGCCAGGGGCCAGAGAGGCCTGCATTACTTTATTTAGGCAATCCCTCATAGCTTGAGGATGATTGTCTTCCAGATGTGGTGTCTTGGCGGTGAGTTTGTATGAGACTATTCTTGATCCGCATGTTCTTCCGCAGTGAGGACGTCGGTTTCCAGATGGGAGGCGATCCCGGTCAGGGTTGGATTGACATGCCTTCCTCTTGGCTTTCACCCTTCATTCATGCCTCTTCGAATTCTGCAGCACTGCTGGTCACAGCTGACCTCCAGCTAGAACGCACAAGGGCCAGGGCTTCCCAATTCTTGGTGTCTATGCCACATTTTGAGGTTGGCTTTAAGCCCATCTTTAAATCTTTTTTTCCTGTCCACCAGCATTACATTTTCCATTCTTGAGTTTGGAGTAGAGTAACTGCTTTGGGAGATGGTGATCGGGCATTCAGTCAACGTGGCCAGTCCAGCGGAGTTGATGGTGTACGAGCATCACTTCATTCCTTTTGGTCTTTGCTTCTTCAAGCACACTGGCATTTGTCTGCCTGCTTTCCCAAGAGATTTGCAGGATTTTTCGGAGGCAATGCTGATGGAATCATTCTAGGAATTGCATGTGATGTCTGTATGCCTGACAGCCAAAGACCTGGTTCCAAAACCACAATTTCAGTTCTTTCATAAAGGAAAGGAGGGAGGACGCCAATCTGATCTCACTGGGGAGTGCATTCCAAAGGCGGGGGCCACCACTGAGAAGGCCCTGTCTCTTGTCCCCACCAAACGTGTTTGCAAGGAAGGCAGAATTGAGAGCAGAGCCTCCCCGGATGCTCTTAAACTCCGAGGCTGGATGTAGAGGGAGATATGTTCAGACAGGTAATCTGGGCTGGAACCGTATAGGGCTTTATAGGCCAAGACCAGCACTTTGATTTGTGCTCAGAAGTGGATTGTCAGCCAGTGGAGCTGTCACAACAGGGGGGTGGTATGCTCCCTTTATATTGCTCCAGTGAATAATCTAGCTGCCGCCCATTGGACTAGTTGGAGCTTCCAAACAGTCTTCAAAGGCAACCCCACATAGAGTGCATTGCAGTAATCTATTAGGGATGTAACAAGAGCATGGACCACTATGGCCAGTTCAGACTCCCCAAATTACGGGTGGAGCTGGCGTATTAGCTTTACAGCTTCTTGGCTACTCAATGCTATTCAAGCGTGGTCATTTGTAACATTCACACTTGCTTCACATAGACAGGGGTTCTTTCTCCCACCCTGACCATTATTCCACAAGTATATATTTATTTATGTATTTATTTACTGTATTTGTATACCGCACTTCTCAGCCCTCAGGAGACTCAGGGCAGTTTAGAATGGCAACAATTCGATGCCCAAAAACACCATAAAACATTTACACATAATATAAAACCATAACAAGAATATTAAAACATAGATCATTTGTGTCTCTTAATAAAAAACATTGTCCCATCTCGTTGTCCAGTCGTTCCAATTCCTATATCTTTTACCTTTTTCAAATGCTTGCTCAAACAACCAAGTCTTGACTCTTTTCCGAAATGTTAAGAGGGAGGGGGCCGATCTAATGTCCTCAGGAAGGGCATTCCATAGCCAAGGGGTCACCACTGACAAGGCCCTGTCTCTCGTCCCCACCAAACGTGCTTGTGACACAGGTGGGATCGAAAGCAGGGCCTCCCCGGATGATCTTAAAGTCCTAGCAGGTTCAAAGGGGAAGATGCGTTCAGACAGGTAAGTTGGGCCAGAACAGTTTGGGGCTTTACAGGCTAAAGCCAGCACTTTGAATTGTGCCCGGTAGCAGACTGGCAGCTAGCTGGTACAACAGAAGAGTTGTATGCTCCCTAAGCATTGCTCCTGTTATCAATCTGGCTGCCGTTTGAAGCTCCAGACAGTCTTCAAAGGCAGCCGCACGTAGAGTGTGTCGCAGTAGTATACACTCCACTTGCCTTGCTGCTAACAGACCTCTGAAGATGCCATTAGGCACAGATGCAGGCGAAACGTCAGGAGAGAATGCAGCTGGAACATGGCCATACAGTCTGAAAAACTCACTGCAACCTATCCTATTCATCATTGATGATGTGTGCTTTCCCAAAAGAGGCCTTGTTTAAAGACCCCCCTCAAAGGACAGATTAGGGGCGCATCTACACTGCAGGATGGATGCCGTTTGCAACCACTTTCACTGCCATGGCTCAATGCTATGAGATGATGGAATCTGTCGTTTGGTGCGGCATTGGCACTCTTGGCAATAGAAGGCTAAAGACCTTGCAAAGTGATAACGGACACGGTTCCAGAGCATCACACCATGACAGTTCAAGAGATGGCAAACTGCGTTCCCTCTACAGTGTAGATGCAGCTGGGATCAGTTCCTGGAAACTTTCTCGAGCGGTTTCACGTTTCCTGGCTTGGATTTGCTTTGGACAGATCAGCCCTTGTTAGCTTTAGCTTATCGTCGTCGCAGGAGGCACAAGACCCTGGTTCTGCGGATACCGGCTAATGAAGGAGCCAAACCGTTCCTGGGCTCCTTATTAGATTTTCCAGCTGGGCAGACAACTTGGCACCATGTCCACTCCTGCTTTCTCCTCTCATTAATAGAGAGTAATATATTTTATGTAACTGGCATGTTATGTCATGGAGAGGTCAGGAGGTGGCTGAGTTCTTCCCTTATCTGTTTTGCCTTCTTTTCTCTTCTACTACTCTTCTACTACTGTTCCTTTTTGGGGAAGCTTGTGCGCCGGCTGCACCCATACCTTGGGAAGTCTGACTTGGCCATGGTGGTCCACGCTCTGGTTACATCCCGTATTGACTACTGCAAGGCTCTCTACGTGGGGTTGCCTCTGAAGACTGCCTGGAAGCTGCAATTAGTCCAAAGTTCGGCAGCCAGATTACTGACGGGAGTGGAGTACAGGAAGCGCACAACTCCTTTGTTGCGCCAGCTCCACTTGCTGCCAATTACTTCCGAGCACAATTCAAAGTGCTGGTTTTAACCTACAAAACCCTATACAGTTCTGGCCCTGTTTACCTATCCAAATGTATTCTTCCCTATGAACCAGCAAGACATTTAAGATCTTCTGGTGGGCCCTGCTGTCAGTCCTGCCACATTTGCAATCGCGTCTGGTGGGAACGAGAGACAGGGCCTTTTCTGTGGTGGTCCCTCGGCTATAGAACTTTCTCCCAATTGAGATCAGATCTGCTCCTCCCTCCTGTCCTTCAGGAGGCTGTTGAGACTGGCTACAAAACAAAGTTATCGACCACACATACGGTCATGATTTTATCTTGGCGATTTGGCTTACTTGTAATTTTAATCTATATGTATTTTAACTTGTTGTTATTGTATGATTTTTTTAGATTGTACTATTAGCATTGAATCCTTGCTGTGAGCCGGTCTGAGTGGTTCAATTCATTCCTCCGGGACCGGAGACAGAGGGTGGAGTGGTCAGGCCAAAGCTCTGAGAGTTCCTGCCTTTGCTGTGGAGTGAGTTCCCCAGGGTGCCATCCTCTCGCCCCTGTTATTTAACATCTACATCCAACCACTTGCTGGACTGGTGTGGAGCTTTGGCATAGAGTGCTACCAGTATGCAGATGATACCCAGCTACTCTTGCGTCTCGAACCTGGAACAACTGCGATTCCTGAGAACTTTAAGCTGTGTTTGGAAGCAGTGATGAGTTGGCTACGAGCAAGCAGACTAAAAGTCAATCCTGCAAAAACTGAGATACTCTGGCCCGGCCAGCCGCCAGAATTAACCCAGTCTCTGCCTGATTTCGATGGGGAAGCTCTGGTTCCATCTGCCACTGTTAAAAGCCTTGGGGTTGTGTTGGACTCATCGCTGACGATGGAGGCCCAGATCACTGCCATAAGTAAGCAGGCCTTTTTTCATCTTCGCCAGGCAAGGAAATTGGCATCCTACCTTTCGGTAGAAGCATTGGCAACGGTAATCCACGCAACAGTCACCACGAGGTTGGACTATTGCAACGCCTTATATGCCGGCCTTCCGAAGTCAACGACCCAGAAGATTCGGATGGTCCAAAATGCGGCAGCCAGGCTGCTAGCGGGATCATCTCTAAGATCCCATATCACACCGATTCTGCAACAACTGCATTGGCTACCAATAGAACATCGGATCTCTTACAAGATCCTGATCCTGACATTTAGAGCTCAAAATGGCCAAGGACCTTTATATCTTAGGGACCGCCTCATTCCTTTTCCCCATCAGTGGTCACCTCAATCCACCCAGGAAAATCTCCTCTACATACCGGGTCCTAGGGAGGCACATTTGGAAGCTACAAGGCGTAGAGCTTTTTCGACCTATGCTCCAATTCTGTGGAACTCATTGCCTCCATATATTAGAGCAATGTCGGAGTTGCGACCTTTTGCAAAGGCGCTCAAGACTTGGCTGTTTGGTTGTGCATTTAAGTAACCGGATCAAATTTTGCCATAGTCACTGCTGAATGTTTTTATGTTGAATGTTTTATATTGAATGTTTTATATTGTGTATAAGCTATTTTAAATTGTAAGTCGCTCGGAGAACTTTGGTGGAGAGCGACTAATTAAGAAATAAAGTGATGATGATGATGATGATGATGAGTCCCTCTGCGGAGATTAGAGAAGATCGAGATATAAAAGTTCTAAATAAATAAATAAATGGTTTATCTACACTTTAGAATTAACAGACTTTGGCTCCACTTTCATTCTGGGAGTTGTATTTTGGTTTATTTATTTATCGTGTCTGAAGCAAGTTGAGGGTACAATTAAAATGCATTTAAAAACACAAGTAGTTTGGTGAGGTCCCAGTACTTTTGGGCACAGAAGGCTAAAGAACTTGGAAAACTACAACTCCCAGGATTCTATAGCATTGAGCAATGGCGGTTCCTTTACTTTTCAAAGAGATTAAAGGTATATCTATATGGTAAAACGAATGCAGCTTGATACCACTTGAACTGCCATTGCTCAATGCTATAGCATCCTGGGATTTGCAGTTTTCCAAGGTCTTTAGCCTTCTCTGCCCAAGAGTGCTGGGACCTCACCAAATAATAGCAAGCAATGGAGACTGACCATGGCCAAGTCAAGGACAGCACTCAGCCTTTGGAGATGGGCTTTGCAGCTGTGATGCCCTCTGGGTTGAACTCCGAAACAAGCAATGGTGCGATGGCACAATTCCCGTTGCTTCTGAAATCCCATTTTAATGAAACTCAGCGCATAGACCGTTGCCTCTCGGTTCGATTTAATCTCCACCTCGAACAGGGAGAGCTTCCCTGCCGTCGGAACAATTAATTTCCAATCAAGACGGAGTTTGAAGTAATCACATTCAGACAGCTGTAGGCGGCGGATGGGGCTCAACTGGAGAAGAGGTTGGTTTGTTGGCACGAGCGTTTTGGATGCCATCCCAGTTTCTCAATGGGAGTTCTTTTAAGAGGAGGAGGAGGAGAGAGGTGGGCATCCTTTTGAAGTGGGTTGCCATAGGAACAACATCAGCACCACTTTTCTCTTACGGTTCCCTTTCTGCGTCACTAAATTATTATTTCCGGTTACTCACAAAGCATGGGTTCTTGAGTGGAAGCCTTGCCTTGGAAGTAAACTTTGCAGGAAGCCCAACATGCTTGAAAATGGAATTTATTGTTTTCTCCATCCTCTGCAAAGCCACAATGAGGACTAGAATCACAGACTTGAAAGAGACCTTATGGGCCATCAAGTCCACCACTTGAACTGCCTTGGCCCAATTCTGTAGAATCCTGGGAGTTATAGTTTGGCAAGGCACCAGCTTTCTTCAGCAGAGAAGGCACAAGACCTTGGAATATCACAATTCCCTTAATTCCATAGCATTGACCCATGGACGTTAAAGTAGTGTTAATCCTGTGGCGTAATCTATATAAATAAAAATGTAATGTTCGTTTGCGGGATTAACAGAACTCAAAAACCACTGGACGAATTGACACCAAATTTGGACACACGACACCTAACAACCCAATGTATGTCCTTCACTCAAAAAAAAAAATTGATTTTTTCATTTGGGAGTTGCAGTTGCTGGGATTTATAGTTCACCTACAATCAAAGAGCATTCTGAACACCACCAAGGATGGAATTGAACCAAACTTGGCACACAATTCTCCCATGACCAACAGAAAATACTGGGTTTGGTGGGCATTGACCTTGAGTTTGGGAGTTGTAGTTCACCTACATCCAGAGCGCACTTTGGGCTCAAACAATGATGGATCTGGACCAAACTTGGCACAAATATTCGATATGCCCAAATATGAATACAGATGGAGTTTGGGGGAAATAGACCTTGATATTTGGGAGTTGTAGTTACTGGGATGTATAGTTCATCTACAATCACAGAGCATTCTGAACCTCACCAATGATAGAATTGGGCCAAACCTCCCATACAGAACCCCCATGTGGGCCACAGCAACATGTGGCAGGGGACACTCCACATGATGCCTTGCCAGAGAAAGAAAATATGCCACGCAGATGAACCATAAAGAACAAAGTAGATTACTTTCCGTAGTTCAGAACAACAGCACACACACACACACATATGTTATCTATGTATAATTGCCTGTCTAGCTGTGTATAAAACATAATTCAATGTTTGCCACATAGATATTGTGGCGTAATGTAAAATAAACAACATGTAGTTCATGCTTGATCAGTCCACACTCTACCTTGCCGGAGTATCTTGCATTTGTCGCTGTTGGACTTCATTTTGTTAGTTTTGGCCCATCATCTCTCTAATCTGTTAAAATCGTTTTGAATCCTGCTCCTGTCCTCTGGAGTATTGGTTATCCCTCCCAATTTGGTGTCACCTGCAAACTTGATGTTCCTGCCTTCTTACCCTTCATCTAAGTCATTAATAGAGATCCTGAGCAGGACAGAACCCTGCTGACAACACTCCACTCGTCACTTCTTTCCAGGATGAAGAGGAAGCCTTGGGCAGAATCACCCTTTGGGTTCGTTCATTTAACCAATTCCAGATCCATGGAACCGTAGTTTTTCCTAGTCTACACTGGACTAGTTTCCTTGCCAGAAGGCCATGGGGGACCTTGTCGAAGGCCTTCCTGAAATCCAGGTATGCTCCAACCACGCCATTCCCTGCATCTACCCAGCTTGTAACTCTATAAAAAAAAAAAGATCAGATTAGTCTGGTATGACTCGTTTTTGATAAATCCACATTGACTATTATTGATGACCGTATTTGTTTCTAAGTGTTTGCAGACCACTTCTTTAATGGTCTTTTCCAGAATTTTGCCTGGTATCACTGTGTTGGGGCAGATTTAGGATTGCAATTGAAGCTGGCCAGCCTAGACTATAGTTGCCATTTGGTATCTGCTGGGGGTTTAGTTCCAGGATGCCCTTCCAATTCCTTGGGCACCTTACTTACTTACTTACTTACTTAGGCGATCCCTCGTAGTCCGAGGATGATGGTCCTTCAAGGTCAGTGTCCTGGCGGTGGGTCCATAGGTGACTGTGGAGCCCTATTCTTGATCTACATCTTCTCCCACAGTGAGGGCATCGGTTTCCAGATGGAAGCCAGTCCTGGTTGGGGTTGGCTTGACGCACCTTCCTCTTGGCATGTTTCTCTCTTTCGCCCTCCACTCGTGCCTCTTCAAATTCTACAACACTGCTGGTCACGGGCGACCTCCAGCTGGAGCACTCACAAGCCAGAGCTTCCCAGTTCTCAGTGTCTATGCCAGAGTTTTTAAGGTTGGCTTTAAGCCCATCTTTCAATCTCTTTTCCTGTCCTCCAACATTACGTTTTCCGTTCTTGACTTCGAAATAGAGCAATTGCTTCAGGAGACGGTGGTCAGGCGTCCGGACAACATGGCCGGTCCAGTAGAGTTGATGGCGTAGGACCGTCACTTCAATGCTGGTGGTCTTTGCTTCTTCCAGCACGCTGACGTTTGTCCGCTTGTCTTCCCAAGAGATTTGCAGGATTTTTCGGAGGCAGCGCTGATGGAATCGTTCCAGGAGTTGCATGTGACGTCTGTAGACAGTCCACATTTCGCAAGTGTATAGTAGGGTTGGGAGCACAATAGCTTTATAAACAAGCAAGCACCTTGGGCACCAAACCCCATGGATGATTATGATAATGATGTTGATGTTGATGATGATAATGGTGGTGGTGGTGGTGATGATGGTTATGATGATGATATGATAGTATACAGTGTTGTCCCTTATATAAAATAACAAAATCAAACTTTGCATTTTTGGAATTCTTTACAAATATTTTCAAGACACGGATGGACGGCTGTATCCATAGATGCAGACTCTATGGATTCAGAAGGCCAGCCATAGTTGGTTATCTAGATAATAATGCATGGCGGTGCTTCAGATTTCTATGTCGGGTGGAATTGGATCCGGCTTCGTGTCCCTCTGGCCTTTGCTCTTAATGTTGATATTTCCAGCCCTTCTCCGATTGCCTTTAATTCCAAGACAAATCCAATTAGCGGGAGCCATGGCTGCCTCTCCTGAACGCACAACAAACTCTCCCAAATTTGGGTATGGCTAATGGAGGCCATAATCGTGTCTTGGGGGAAAGAGTACGGAACGGGGTTGGGGTCAAGGGACTCATTAAGAAGATCCATGGGACACCAGAGCTGTTCCAAAACAACAACAGGGAGAAACACAATCCTTTTACAATGCCCAATGTAAACCTTTTTCAAAGTTGGGGTCCAGTTGAAGATGATGCCCATAACTATGTCGAGTTCTATTGCATGAGCACTGGAGTAATAGTACTCATGCCTCTCTTTCATTTGCAGTTTCCTTTAGCTGTATCTTTTTTTCTTTCCTTCCAAAGAGCATCCACACCGAAGACTTAAGTCCTAACAAATTGGTTTGTTGTGATATTAACTTTTGTGCTGGTGTTTTGCAAAGCAGCTGCGCAAGGCAGGCATCTCGGAGCCCAGAGCAAAAGTTCATGCACACATTCAAAATGATATTTACCAACCTCCCCAGCTGTCTTGTTTGTTTCTGTGTAGCCTTTTCCTCCCCGTCAAGTCGAGTCCCTCTGGGTACCCGGCCTCCGGGGAGAGAGTGCGAATCCCCAGGATCCCTTGTTGCCAAGGCAACAGCAGCATCCTCTTTCGGAGGAGGAATCCCGCAGCTTCATGTCTTTGGGGCTCCTCCTGCGTGGCTGCCATGAATCTACTTCTGTCTTCCAGGAGATTCCTTGGGGTTTCTTCACAGTCGATGCCACAGGGAGATTTCAAAGGGGTTTTAAAAATCCTCTTTTACTGGAAAACAAACATCTCCCTCTTTCCTAGAACTACCAGTCAGGTCTCTTTCCTTTCCTTTCCTCTCCTTCTCCTTCCTCTTCTCCTTCTCCTTTTCCCTCTTCCTCCTTCTTCTTTTCCCTCTTCCTTTCCTTTTCTCCCTTCTCTTTCCTTCTCTATCTCTTCTCCTTCCCTTCTCCTTCTTCTCCTTTTCCTCCTCCTCTTCCTCCTCCTCCTTCTTGTTCTTCTCTTCTCTTTCTTTTCTTCTTCTCTATCTTCTTCTCCATCTTCATCTTCTCCTCTCCTTTTCCTTTTCTTCTCCTTCTTTGTCAGTGTTGATGTAGAGATTGTCTGGTTTGCCTACTCTGGAACATGCAACATATAATTGTCCTTCTCTAGGGGTCCCCTTCAAATCTATGATACTATATCTCTCCTTGTGTGTGAGTTCTATCTATCTATCTATCTATCTATCTATCTATCATCTATCTATCTATATCTATGGCTGGATGGCTCTTTGTCAGGAGGGGTTTGATTACATTTTCTTGCCCTGGTGAAGGGAGTTGGACTGGATGGCCTTAAGTATTTTCTGTTGGTCATGGGGGTTGCGTTTGGCCCAATTCTGTTGTTGCTGGAGTTCAGAATGCTCTTTGATTGTAGGTGAACTATAAATCCCAGTAACTACAACTCCCAAATGTCAAGGTCTATTTCCCCCAAACTCCATCTGTGTTCATATTTGTGCAAATGGATTATTAGAGCCAAGTTTGGTCCAGATCCATCATTGTTTTGTGTCCACAGTGCTCTCTGGATATAGGTCAACTACAACTCCAAAACTCAAGGTCAGTGACCACCAAACCCTTCTAGTGTGTTTCTGTTGGTCATGGGAGTCCTGTGTGCCAAGTTTGGTTCAATTCCATCATTGGTGGAGTTCAGAATGCTCTTTGAATGTAGGCTAACTATAAATCCCAGCAACTACAACTCCCAAATGACAAAATCAATTTTTGAGTGATCGTCACTCCTTGGGTTAGTAGGTGTCTTATGGCCAAATTTGGCAGCAATTTTTCCAGTGTTTTTTGAGTTCTGTTAATCCTACAAACGAACATTACATTTTTATATAGATGAAACCAACACTTTCTCATTACTTTATTTTTCAGATCACCAGATTGGGCCACAGCAATGTGTGACAGGGGACAGCTAGTCATTAATAATAATAATAATAATAATAATAATAATAATAATATATTTATATACTGCTGTTTTCTCTCGTCAAAGAGACTTAAAGCACCATTGCCCTGTCTGCAAAAAGCCCCAAATGCAAACCTCAGCGACAAAGCCAAAAGTATGTAAACATCTTCCGGGAAGGGAAAGGTTTGCTTTGGAGGCACGAATGACACAGAATAAAAGCGTTTTTGCATAGCGTGTTAGCAACCGTTTGCATTCCCAAAGCGAAGCGAAACTGCAACCTATTTCTGCCTGGAATTGGATGTTGCATATTCTGGGAAGCATTGCATGACCCAGAATTGACACAGTAAATAAAGTCATGGGATCATAAAAGCTGGAGGGGATCTCAAAGGTCATTTAGACCAACCCTCTGCCCAAAACCACTGTTAAAACACCTCTGATAGGTGGCCATTTCCCACTGTTTCAAAAGCACAGGTGAAGGAGTGTCCAGCACTTCAGATCTGCTTAATCATGGATTTGTTTAATATGTTGTCCAAGGAAGATGACTGTACAATTGCAATGGAGCAACCAGAGATTCCTATAGAGATGTTCCCTTAGGTTAAATAATAACAAGAAGAACAACACTTTTCAGGTTAAGTTTTTTTAAAGCCTGAGTAGCCGAACAGGCTGCGGATTCTGGGAGTTAATATAATATCATCATCATCATCATCAACAACAACAACAACAACGAAAGCTGACTGGCACAACCTGGGGATCACAACCAGACACAGTGAAGACATCTGCCCTTGCGCTATGCTACTCTGCTGCTGAGTATGCATGCCCAGTGTGGAACACATCTCACCACACTAAAACAGTGGATGTGGCTCTTAATGAGACATGCCGCATTCTCACGGGGTGTCTGCGCCCTACACCACTGGAGAAATTACACTGCTTAGCCGGTATTGCACCACCTGACATCCGCCGGGAAGTAGCAGCCAATAGTGAAAGGACCAAGGCAGAGACATCTCCAGCTCATCCCCTGTTTGGGTATCAGCCAGCACGTCAACGACTTAAATGTAGAAATAGTTTTCTAAGATCTACAGAGACACTCGCTGGAACACCTCAGCAAGCGAGAGTCCAAAAGTGGCAGGCTCAAACCCAGAACCTCAATCAATGGCTGATACCAAATGAGAGACTCCCCCTGGGCACACAGAAGACTGGGAGACTTGGAAGGCTCTGAACAGACTGCGCTCTGGCACAACGAGATGCAGAGCCAACCTTCAGATGGGGCTACCAAGTGGAGTCCATGACATGCGAGTGTGGAGAAGAGCAAGCCACTGACCACCTGCTGCAATGCAACCTGAGCCCTGCCACATGCACAATGGAGGACCTTCTTGCAGCAACACCAGAGGCACTCCAAGTGGCCAGATACTGGTCAAAGGACATTTAATCAACTACCAAACTCACAAATTTTGTATTTTGTCTGTTTGTTTGCTTTGTTCTGTTAGAAATGTAATATAATTTGACTGGTTGTCCTGACACGACATATAAAATAAATCAACAACAACAACAACATCATTATAGTTGAAAATAGTGTCAAGCTACATTAAATCCACAGCAGTATTTCTCAACCTGGGGGTCGGGACCCCTGAGGGGGTCGTGAGGGGGTGTCAGAGAGGTCACTAAAGACCATCAGAAAACATAATATTTTCTGTTGGTCATGGGGGGTTCTATGTGGGAAGTTTGGCCAAATTCTATATTTGACGGGATTCAAAATGCTCTTTCATTGTAAGTGAACTACAACTCCCAGCAACTACCAACTCCTAAATGTCAAGGTCTATTTTCCCCAAATTCCACCAGTGTTCACATTTGGGCATATTGAGTATCCGTGCCAAGTTTGATCCAGATCTATCATTGTTTGAGTCCACAGTGCTCTCTGGATGCAGATGAACTACAACTCCAAAACTCAAGGACACTGCCCACCAAACACTTCCGGTATTTTCTGTTGGTCATGGGAGTTCTGTGTGCCATTTTTTGTTCAATTCCATCATTGATGGGGTTCAGAATCCTCTTTGATTGTAGGTGAACTATAAATCCCAGTAACTACAACTCCCAAATGACAAAATCAATTCTCCCTCCAACCCCACCAGTATTGAAATTTGGCATATTGGGTAAGGTAAGGTAAAAGTTTTCCCCTGACATTAAGTCCAGTCATGTCCAAGACTGGGAGTTGGTGTTGTCCATAGACACCTCCAAGGCGGACATGACTGCATGGAGCCCCGTTATTGGGTATTTGTTCCAAATTTGGTCTAGTGAATGAAAATTCATCTTGCATTTCAGATATCTTCATTATTATTCATAACAGTAGCACAATTGCCGTTAGGAATAGCAACGATAATTATTTTATGGTTGGGGGTCACCACAACATGAGGAACTGTGTTAAGGGGTTGCGGCATTAGGAAGGTTGAGAACAACTGATCTACAGTATAGATGCACCCAATGTTAGTCCCTTAAGTGTTACGTGATCCCTTTGAAAAATGGATATTCCAGACCCACACGGTTATGAGTTGGAATCTATACTGCATCATTCCTCTGTATCCCTATTTTCTGTATCTCTATCTGTATATTTCACAATTATATTAAACTTTATCAGTGTGTTCTATATCAATGAACTTGAGCAATTAATAGAATGCAGAAACATTTCAACATGTAATGAACGGCTGCTGAGCAATAAAGTATTCTTTTGGAAAGGAACCCATTGCATGAGGAGCAACACAAGAAGCTGGAGTCAATGGTCCTTTGCTGGTTTTGACAGATGGCAACTGATTCCATAGGTAAAGAAATTCACAAGCAGGTTGACAAGGGCAGTTTTTTGACGGTTGGAGCTAATTCTCCACATTTAGGGGTTTGCCTTTTGTAATTGCATCATTCTTCCCAGATCTGATTAAGATAATGTCTCCAGGAATGTCTGACTCATCCTGTGTGTGACTCTACAGTCAACTTCCTCTGGTCATGCTACAACCTAGACTTTCCTCTTTGAGAATGTCT
The DNA here is from genome assembly GCF_025583915.1 of Anolis sagrei ordinatus. Taxonomy (NCBI): domain Eukaryota; kingdom Metazoa; phylum Chordata; class Lepidosauria; order Squamata; family Anolidae; genus Anolis; species Anolis sagrei. The sequence goes on along the minus strand of NW_026847549.1, from coordinate 200,259,768 downwards.
AGAGTCCTCCAATGTTATTGTTATCTATTGAAGGACACCGATATTCCTACAGAGGTGTTTTAATTTCCAGTAAAAGTAATTGCAGCTACTTTTGATTGTGATTTTCCACCTTCAAGGGCTCCTAACCCCAGCAAATGGCTCCATCTATACTGCCATATAATGCAGTTGGAAACTTCGTCATATGGCGGTGTAGATGAGGCCCCTATCCTTCTCTTTGAGGTTCTGTTTATTATGATAAATACGATTTCAGAGGCCAGAATAC
>NW_026847549.1:200149629-200259093 GCF_025583915.1 Anolis sagrei ordinatus | reverse complement strand
CAAAAGCAGGAGACAACGCCACAAATTACTCCCCTCCATGCTTTCCTTACTTCTTTTCCTGCTCCCTCCACACAACCACATTAGTACTCCATTCCTCCCTCCTATTCCTCCCTCCCCCTCCCGCCTTCCTTACCTGTTCTCACTACTTCCTTCCTTTCTGTCACCCCCATTCCTTCCTTTCATTCCGATGCCGTCCTTACTATAATTACGTCCATTCCTTCGCTTCTCTTCCGTCCTTAATTCCGTTCATCTCCTTCACTACTCATCACTCATTTCTTCTTACTTCTTTTCATCTTCATTCTGCCAGGACCGACGTCCTTCTTTACTTCATTCATTACTACCTTACTTATGGACTCCTCTTAATTCTTTCCTCACTCAAATTACTTACTTTCCCTTCATCAATCCTATGTCATCCTTCAAGAATTTATTTACCGCCCGAACTAAGTTCATTCCTTTAAGTTCCTCCATCCTAAGTCCTCCTTCAATAATTAATAATACTTCTTATTTAATTAATTGCCATCCATACTTTCCTTCCTTTACTTCATACTCTCTCACTTCTCCACCACTTCCAATACCTCTTTTCTGTCATAAAGTACTCATTATTTCACTTCTTCCTTAATGACTTCGAATGTGAAATGCTTACTATATCATTCCTTCATCCCTGTATACCAATCACTAAACAGGAACAACCCAGCCCCTAACTACAAAAACTTATAGAGTGCCTACACCCAAGGGAAAAAAGCCATGAAGGGCACCTGAACTTCCTTCCTTCATTCCTTCCTTCCTTCTTCTTCCTTCCTTCCTTCCTTCCTTCCTTCCCATCTTCCTCCTTTTTTTCCCTTCTCTTCTTCTTTTCCTTTTCCTTCCTCCTCCTCTTCCTCTTCCTTCTTTTCCCTTCCTTTCCTGCTTTTCTTTCCTTTTATCCATCCCTTCCCTCCTTTCCTTCTTTCCTCCTTCCTCTTTCCTTCCTTCTTTCCCTTTTTTTCTCTCTCTTGTTCTCTTTCTCCAACTTTTATTTTTTGCCAAATAATGTGACTGAGCCTGCAGGTCTGAACATCTTCCGATGGAGGACAAACTTTGCATCTCAGCATGACAAGGGACTCTGCGTATGACTCATCTCCCAACCTTTGGATCCACGCGCTCCTGTGCTGTTGCATCTGAAACGCTGCAGGGCTTTGGACCAGACCTTAGTGCTGGACCTCACCTCGTTTGTTTTGATTCTGCAAAACAGAAGAACTAGAACAAGCCAGGGATTAACTGTTCATGGACAGCCATGATAACACAGCATGAGTGGTGTGTGGATGTGCATTGCCTTGAAGGAGACAGGCTCCTGCCGTCAGCATCCCATGACGTTTGTTTTGGATGGTTCTGCGAAGTTTCTTCATGGTCTCACAATATATTCTGTACCCATTTTGTCACATGCTGTTTTGACATTACATCCTCTCCATAAAATACATTGCCTGACTTACCAGGCAAGGCCTGTTGTGGCAAGGGGTGCTCCTGCTGGCTATGCTTCTTCCCAGAAGCCACCTAAGTGAGGCGGTGTCACACCTCAGAGTAGATTCTCCTTGCTGAAAAACACCAAACATGCACACATCCAGAAGTCTTTATCGTTTATTAAAAATAAAAGGTAAAAAAATCTTAAAAGCAAAGGTAATGTTTCAAAAGATCAATATAAAAAAGCACTTTGAAGATTAATCCAAAAAGGCACCAGCAAAACAAAAACCCAAGAGAACATGACAAAGTCCTGAAAACATGAACACAAGGACTGCAAAATAATCCATACAAGCAAAGGCAAACTTCTTGGTAAAACACAAAGTTGCTTTGACAAAGATTTGGTCTCAATCACACTGCTTAATACCCTTTGCAAAACATGAAGGCGATTCTCTGGCCTCCGGCCTCCGGCCTCCTTCCTGTTAGCTATTCTCATACTCCTTCAAACTCTGAATTCCAAACAGTCAGCATGATCTAAGGTTCCCATTTCATCAAGGTCAGTCTGTCCCTTAGTGTCAGCCTGTTTCCCTGCTTGCTCGTTATCATTATCAGGCTGAGAACTGTCCTCCTTCTCTGAGTCAATCTGCACCTGCACCTGGCTATTTTCAGTGTCAACACTTTCATTCCTTGGTGTGGGAAACTGCACTTCTTCACTGTCTATAACAGGGACATTTTGAACCAGGCTGTGAACCTGAGTCCCATCATCCTTATCAGAAACACTCTGTGGTTCCAGCTTAGTCACAACAGGCGGGAATTTTTCCCACCAGTTGGCCAGTTGGTCAACCAGCAGCCGGCCCTACCCTGCCATCCAATTGGCCAGGGCTGGGCTCTTCCTTTGCCCAGTAGCCCTTATAGGGCTGCCGTGGGCACTTGCAGGCACAGTGCCTGCTTCAGCTTGCCATCCCACCCAAATGATGAAGGGTCTGTTGTTATCATTGGTTTGGTTATTGTTTGCTCATTACAACTTTGATTGGCGTGTGGCATGGGCCCTGGATCTGGCTTTCTTCCCCCTGTCTAGCGGAAGGGAGGGAACATCCAGTGCTTCCCAAGGGTGCCAAGTAACGCAGCCCGGTATTGTGCTGGTGGCACCCTAACATGTATCTGTTCTGCTACAGCTGTACCAGAAGCTCCAACATTATTTGCTTTGTATTAAATGTTTGGTTGCAGTCCTGGGTTTCAGGGATTCTGCAGATAGGTGGTTTCTTTTGGTTGCAGTCACAGGGCAAGTCACCTGTCCATCATTGTTAAGTTTTGGTCCCGCCCCTTGCTCAGGGCAATTGGGAAGAGAAGGGAGCCATTTTTAGTTAGTCTCAGCAAGGAAAACTAATGTACAGGACGTGTGCAAGCTTCCCCTGTACAAAAGCTTCAACCCTTAAAACTTTCCACGAAAACAGCCCCAAAGACCAAAGAACTCCAGCTGGAGAGTCTACTGCCTTACTGGTAGGTCCACTCGGCGTTTGAGACGCAGTTCAACCCGGTAGCGGAGCCCACATCAGTAAGGGTTAGATTACAGTCAGCCTGGGAGAAGTTAAAAAGGGGATTTTCCTTTAAAGAAGAAGTTATTGAAGACAGTTGCCTGTCCTTCGTGGGCAAGATTAGGAATTCACCAGTTGCCTAAAAGCTTGGAATCATTTGCTTAACTTTACTGAAGACAAGAGAAGTTTCTGTTTGATTGTTCATTAATAAAAGACTTTGTTGTACTTCAAAAGCCATCTAAAGACTATTTGTGGTAAAACCTCTGAGAACTTCTCTTTAGGCCCCCTGGCTTCCCGCTGGGCAAAGGTTCCATGTCCTGTTCTAAAGGAAATTCTTTACAGGCCCAGCATGCGACAGAACAGTATCGGTCAGCAGCGAGCTGACCAATCATGATCCAGAACCCATGTCTGGCAGCCAACCCCTCTGTTCCTGTAATCAATAAACAAATTGTGGCCATTTTTCTTCCCAGCTTGGTGTCTTTGTCATCTTTGGTTTCTGTTGGCGGGAGGGGTGTCACCCATCCACACGCAACTGAAACGATTTCATGATGAATCGCGGTAGCGTTCAAGCCCTTAGCATTTCGGTAGCGTATTACAGTGCAAACTTTGCACTTGGAGGGAAAAGGAACGAGGACACTGATCTCTAACCTTCACCACAATGCCAGTCGATGAGCTACTGACGACTGGCATTGCTCATTCACTTCCACTGGCTTCCCACTACATGGCAGTGATACCAACTTCCCCATGAAAATTCCCTTGCCACCTTATTTTCTAGATAACCCTCGTATGATTTGAAACAGCTTCTATGTTTCCATGTTTCCTTTCCTCCTTTTGGATCTTAAAATGCCATGCATGTGCATTGTTTTCCACTGAGGACAACACAGGTTGGAGAACGGGAGAGAAAAAGACGTGGAAAACAAAGACCTCATTGAAACATTCTTTTCCTTTGTGAAAGTGCAGTTGGGAACAGAAGGTCAGGTTCTGCCGTGTGGCTGCCTTCAAGAATGCGCACAAAGGCATCCCAAAGCGTGACGTGACTTGGGACCATTCTTCTGGCTCTGTGCCGCAGCCTTGGATCCTTGTGCATGGTTTTTACCTTCCTGCGCAAGCAGAGCCTCTGTCTGGGCTCGGCTCTATTGTTGCCAGCGGGACAATGCCTGGCCACGTTTCAATGGCCGTCTCTCTCCACTCCTTCTTCCCAAACAGCCCTGCATAGAAGGCAGGTGAACCACTTTTGCAAGAGGGAACACCTTGGGACCGGCAGATTTGAACAGGGACTTTCGACGCAGCTGATAACGTGTTTGGAAGAATCCAGCTTTGGAAAGGTTTGCTATCATTCTCTGAATTGGAAATGTAATGTCATGTGTTAGATCAGTTTGGGCGACTAAAACGATGAAGGGTCTGGAGAACAAGCCCTGTGAGGAGCGGCTTAAAGAGTTGGGCATGATTAGCCTGCAGAAGAGAAGGCTGAGAGAAGACATGATGGATCAAGATGTGAGGAGAAGTCATAGGGAGTAGGGAGCAAGCTTGTTCTCTGCTGCCCTGAAAACTAGAACATGGAATAATGGTTTCAAACTAGAGGAAAGGAGGTTCCACCTGAACATTAGGAAGAACTTTCTAACTGTGAGAGCTGTTCAGCAGTGGAAGTCTCTGGCCCAGAGTGTGGTGGAGGCTCCTTCTTTGGAGGCTTTTAAACAGAGGCTGGATGGCCATCTGTCGGGGGTGCTTTGAATGCGATCTTCCTGCTTCTTGGCAGAATGGGGTTGGACTGGATGGTCCACGGCGTCTCTTCCAACTCTATGTGGTTTCTCATATAATTAAGAAGAAAGTCAACAAGTGCCAAATCTCATCAAGGATTTAACATTGCAGGTTTGGAGAATGAAGAATAATCACAGAGATGGCGGATTAGGGGAGGTTGATGTAATCCCATTTCGGAGAGCATTTTTGGGCTTCCATGATACACTTTTATATGTAACATCTATGGCTCTACATGGCGCAGGATAGAGGATCTAAGGCTTCCATGATAAGCTTTTACTTTCTGTTTATGGTACTGTTGAAGTTCAGCCTGTGATTGTATTTCAAATCAAGGTGCTTTGGATGTGGGGAATGATGTCAATGAGAGTCAAGATGGCAATGGTTTGGTCAATGATATTAATGCAGGGAATGATACAGAGACACCTGTTCATAGTGTAGTTTCCCATGAGAATGTTCCTACAGGGTATAGGGATGATAGCTTATTCCCTGAATTGCTCCCAGGATTTGGGGCCTGAAAACAACTTGGCACCTGCAGAAACTAATGAGCATATAGACAGGCAGGTGGAAATTAGCCAAAACAGACAGCTCAACCAAGGCCTTCGGCATTCTGCCAGGCTTTGGCAGATAAGGATGAGAGACATTCAGGGAAAACGAAACCAATTTCTGAGTGCTTGGAATGGCTTAATGAGGGGATATAAAGTTCCAAGCATGGGAAATATAGTCAGATGAAGCATCGTTTTAGAATCCTGCTAAGTTCTTGCTCTTGTCTCATGGAAGCCTTGCTTGGAAGATTCATGTTTAAGGATTTCTTGTTTATGGTTTGACTCTTTGTCTCTTGTGATTACATATTCATGCCTCGGATCAATGTTTTCCTGGTTCTTTGGATTGTATTAGAGAGGTCTGGACTTTGTTTTAAAACTTTGCTGAACCCTACCTTGGACTATTTTGTTCCTGCTTATCTTCCTACCTAATTGGATTTTCCTATTCTTTTAAAGTGTGGTGTTTTGAAGTCAGAGGGTTATTTCTGTTCTGGAGTGCAACAGGTACAGGAAATATTTAATTCATCCAAGTGGACATCTCCATGCTTAAACATTAGGAAAAGCTTTCTTTAACCAGAAGAGCCATTTGATTTTTCCCCTTCAGAGTATGATGGACTCTCCATCTTTGGAGACATTTAAACTGAGGTTGGGTGGACATCTTTCAGAACTGGGTTGTTATAGGTTTTTTTGGGCTATATGGCCATGTTCTAGAGGCATTTTCTCCTGACGTTTCGCCTGCATCTATGGCAAGCATCCTCAGAGGTAGTGAGGTCTGTTGGAACTAGGAAAAAGGGTTTATATATCTGTGGAATGACCAAGGTGGGGCAAAGAACTCTTGTCTGTTGGAGCTAGGTGTGAATGTTTCAGCTGTTCTCCTTGATTAGCATTTGATTGCCTGGCAGTGCCTGGAACAATCTTTTGTTGAGAGATGATTAGATGTCCTTGTTTGTTTTCTCTCTGTTGTTGTGCTGTTCTAATTTTAGAGTTTTTAATACTGGTAGCCAGATTTTGTTCATTTTCATGGTTTCTTCCTTTCTGTTGAAATTGTCCACATGCTTCTTGTGGATTTCAATGGCTTCTCTGTGTAGCCTGACATGGTGGTTGTGAGAGTGGTCCAGCATTTCTGTGTTCTCAAATAATATGCTGTGTCCAGGGTGGTTCATCAGGTGCTCTGCTATGGCTGATTTCTCTGGTGAAGTAGACAATTTCGGCGGGGGGTTGAAAATTTGGGGGGGGGGGAGTTGAAACCTGCCTCCTAGCTCACGCTGAAGCAAAGAGCACAGCAGGGGCAGAGCAGCCTTCAATAGCCTGCAGCTCCGCCCCTGTCAACCACCTCCACCAAGTCTGGCCTCCTTAATGAGAGCATTCAACACCCCCCCCCCCCAACTTGGTTGCTTTGCTACATCGGCTATTGCTGCAAGTAATGACAGTGTGAATAAATTGTCAATATTTGCTTGAGATAGTGCTTGCAGTTCTGGAGGGACTCTTAATTTTTTTGCGTCTCATAGACTTAGCATGGGGATTTGGTTAACCAGTTAAAATTCATGAGTAAACCAGGTTTTTTTTTACCTGAAAACCCCCCCCCCCCCCCCCCGCTACATCCCTGGTTGTGTCCAGGTTGGTTCATCAGGTGCTCTGCTATGGCTGACTTCTCTGGTTGAAATAGCCTTCAGTGCCTTTGAAAGTCTACAAAGGGACCACCAAACACAGCATTGCCCAAACATGAATCAAAGAACATGAAAGGCACTGCAGACTACTTCAACCCCCTTGGCACACAGGTGTTTCAGATATATTGGAAGTGATGTGACGTCCCTTCCAACTGCTGTTTTGGACCCATTTCAATTATTTTGGAAGAGCTTTTGAATTGAAACAGAGACTTTGGAGAGCTTTCCGGGGATGTTTGGGGGCTAAAAAGTGGAACCAAGGGTCTTCATTTTCTCCATCCCATGAGTTAGTCCTGAGGATGACTTCTAGACCCTCAAAACCATATTACCCCACATGAAGTGAGGTTTACACATCTGGCCATTGCAAAGAATCAGATGTGTGACTGCAGCACCCATCAGCCCCAATTAGCAGGATGCTGGGAGGCAATAAATCCAACTCCAGTTGCCTGTCACTATCAAAGAGCATGTTGGCTGCACCAACCAATGCCTTTGTGACGTCTCCATTGTTCAGAAAGGCGATGGAGACATGGCATGCTTTGTTGTTCTTTGGCAGGCGCCTTTCGTTTCTACTGAGTTAATGGGGCTATTTTACATGGAGAACTTCTAGGGATTGTCAAAATTAGGCCAATTAAGAGACGTCATGCCATTCATCTCCTTTGGCATGGTGCAGGCGGTGCCATTCTGCATTATTGAGGCCTGGATTCTGAAGAAAAGGAGCGGGGAGGAAGAAAGCTGGGCTGGATTATAAAGGATGCAAATGAAACAAATTCTCCAAATCCCTCAATATTTTAGGATCATAGCAGCACAGAATTGGAAGAGACCCCAAGGGCCATCCAGACCAAAATGTTCTGCCAGACAGGAAAACACAATCCAAACCCTTCTGACAGGTGGCCATCCAGCCTTCTCTTGTCCATTTGTTGTTCATTCATTCAGTCGCTTCCGACTCTTCGTGACCTCATGGACCAGCCCATCCCAGAGCTCCCTGTCGGTTGTCACCACCCCGAGCTCCTTCAAGGTCAATCCAGTCACTTCAAGGATACCATCCACGCACCTTGCTCTTGGTCGGCCCCTCTTCTTTTTCCTTCCATTTTCCCCAGCATCATTGTGTTCTCTGAGTTTTCCTGTCTCTTAATGATGTGGCCAAAGTACTTCATCTTGGCCTCTACTCTCCTTCCCTCCAGTGAGCAGTCGGGCTTTATTTCCTGAAGTATGAACTGGTTGGATCTTCTCGCGGTCCAAGGCACTCTCAGAACTTTCCTCCAGCACCACAGTTCAAAAGCATCTATATTCCTTCGCTCAGCCTTCCCTAAGGTCCAGCTCTCACATCCATAGGTGACTATGGAGAAGAACATTACTTTAACCATGCGGATATTGGTTGCTAGTGTGATGTCTCTACTCTTCACTATTTTATTGAGATTGGCCATTGCTCTCCTCCCAAGAAAGAAACGTCTCCTGATTTCCTGGCTGCAGTCAGCATCTGCAGTAATCTTTACGCCTAGAAATACAAAGTCTGTTGCTGCCTCCACGTTTTCTCCCTCTATTTGCCAGTTATCAATCAGTCCAGTTGCCAGAATCTTGGTTTTTGTGATGTTTTGCTGCAATCCAACTTTTGCACTTTTTTCTTTCACCTTGGTTAGAATGCTCCTCAGCTCCTCCTCGCTTTTGGCCATCAAAGTGTTATCATCTACATATCTAAGGTTGCTAATGTTTCTTCCAGCAATCTTAATCCCAGCCTTGGATTGGTCAAGCCCTACACATCGCACAAGTTGAATAGGTTGGGGGAGAGGATACAACCCTGCCGTACGTCTTTCCCAATCTTGAACCAATTTGTTGTTCCATGGTCAGTTCTGACTGTTTCTACTTGGTCCTTATACAGATTCCTCAGGAGAGAGACAAGGTGATTTGGTATCCCCAGACCACCAAGAACTTGCCACAATTTATCATGATCCACACAGTCAAAGGCTTTAGAATAGTCAATAAAACAGAAATAGATGTTTTTCTGAAACTCCCTGCCTTTCTCCATTATCCAGCATTTGGATATTGGCAATTTGGTCTCTCATTCCTCTGCCTAAACCCAACTTGTACATCTGGCAACTCTCGCTCCGTGTACTGTTGGAGTCTTCCTTGCAGTCTTCTCTTGTCCAGATCCTTCTTGAATTGTGTTGCCCAGGACCAGATACCGTGTTATTCCAGGTGAGGCCTGACCATCATCATTATCACTTGTGGCCAAGTAGGACTGCTTTCCAAGTGTAGGATCTTAGTGATGGTTTCACATATGACTGTAGAGACCTATTCTTGATCTGATGTTCTTTTGCAGTGAGGACATTAGTTTGCAGGTGGAATGCATTTGCTTGACACATCTTCTTCTTGGCACATTTCTCCCTTTCTCCCTCCATCTGAGCCATTTTGAATTCCACAGCACTGTTGCTCACAGCTGACCACCAGTGGGAACGCTCCAGGGTCAGGGCTTCCCAGTTCTCTCTTGTTGACCATGCCACAGTTTTAAAGGTTGGCTTTAAGCCCATCCTTAAATCTCTTTTGCTGTCCACCAGCATTCTGTTTTCCGTTCTTGAGTCGGGAGTATAGTTGAGAGGTGATCTTTGGGCATTCGGACAACATCACATTCAGCCCAGCAGAGGATCATCACTTTGCTTCGTCCAGCATGCTGACATTTGTCCACCTGTCTTCCCAAGAGATTTGCAGGATTTTTCGGAAGCAATGCTGAAGTTAAGTGTAACATCTGTAGACGGTCCACATTTTGCAGACGTATAACAGGGCTGGGAGGACAATAGCTTTATAAATGAGCATCTTGACCTCCAGGAAAATGAAGATGAGCCACTGGTCAGAAGTATACTTTGAGCTGGGCCAATCAACTCAATCCCAACTCACCTGACAATAACATTGTCTAGCTCACATTTTACTAACAATTTTGCAAGAATATAATGGGCAACCTTATCAAAGGCTTCGCTGAAATTGAGATATACTAGCATTTCCCAGTTGGTGAAGCTGGGGGACACCTGCTCGGACCCCTGTCCTTTGTCCTGTAGGGTCCCGCAAGGTTCAGTTTTGTCTCCCATGCCATGCAACATCTACCTGAAACCACTGGGAGAGGTCATTCGGAGTTTTGGAGTATGGTGACATCTCAACGCAGATGACACCCAACTCCACTACTCTTTTCCATCCGAATCCAAGGGATTCAGATACTGGACCAGTGCTTGGCTTCTGTGATGATCTGGATGATGGCGAACAAGCTGAAGATTAATCCCAACAAGACAGAGGTCCTCCAGGTCAGTCGTACGTCTGACCGGGGTATAGGGTGGCAACCTGTGCTGTATGGGGTTGCACTTCACCTGAAGTCACAAGTCCGCAGCATGGGGGTCCTCCTGGATTCAGCGCTGACGCTTGATGCGCAGGTGTCGGCTGTGGCTGGGAGGGCCTTTGCACAATTAAAACTTGTGCACCAGCTGCGACCTTACCTTGTGAGGTCTGACTTGGCCACGGTGGTCCATGCCTTACCTCTAGACTGGACTACTGCAATGCACTCTACATGGGGCTTCCCTTGAGCACAGTACGGAAACTTCAATTGGTCAATGTTCGGCAGCCAGACTACTAACTGGGGCGAATTACAGGGCACAGTCATCCATTCTACAGTGCAGATTTATTTATTTATTTATTTATTTATTTATTTATTTATTTCGGTTTCTTCTACCCCGCCCTTCTCACCCCTAAGGGGACTCAGGGTGGCTTACAAAAGCAAAGGCACAATTCGATGCCTGCATCACATAACAGTCGTAAAACAAAATAGCATCAATTCACAGTTAAACAACAATTCCTGCATTACAACCTTAAAACCAATAAAATCAATAAAAACCAATACAAACCCAATTCCTCCTCAAAAACGGTCAGCGTTCGTTATCTCATAGTTCCAATTTCAATTCCACATTGTCCGTCCTGTCCGTCTTACTTATCTGATTGTCTTATCTAGTTGTCAGATTGCCCAAAGGCCTGGTCCCACAACCACGTCTTTACCTTCCTCCTGAAGGAGAGGAGGGATGATGATGCCCTAATTTACCCCGGAAGTGAGTTCCACAGGTGAAGGACCACCACTGAGAAAACCCTGCTCCTCGTCCCCACCAGCCTCACTTGTGATAGCGGTGGGGTCGAGAGCAGGACCCCCCAGATGATCTCAAACTCCGGGGTGGGATGTAGAGGGAGATACGTTCGGACAGATACACTGGACTGGAACCGTACAGGATTTTGTAGGTCAAAACCAGCACCTTGAATTGTGCTCGGAACTGAACCGGCAGCCAGTGGAGCTGTAATAGCAGGGGGGTGGTGTGCTCCCTGTATGTCGCTCCGGTGAGCAATCTGGCTGCCGCTCGCTGGACCAGTTGAAGTTTCCGAACAGTCTTCAAGGGCAACCCCACGTAGAGTGCGTTGCAGTAGTCTATTCGGAATGTAACAAGAGCGTGGACCACTGTGGCCAGATCAGACTTCCCATGTACATCAGGTTTCCATTCCTTCTTGCATCGAGCCCTGTTCTAATTCTGTGTCTGCCACATTCATTCCTACCAACTCTTAGAAGCACCAGGATTCCCCTTTAACACCTGAAGACTGAATTCATCTCTCAGGTGAACTGGGCTGCTGCAAATCTAGCCCTGTTGATGCACTCACCTGTGTCGACACACAGAGCCATTGTGTTTGGAAACACATTCTTAGGAATTTGTGTGACTGTTGCGAGGCATCTCCTGTTGTCCAGCCTGTGAGTATCAATCTCCTTATGAACAGTTTTGGAAAGAAATTAGTCTTGGGGAGGAAGGAGGGCTATTTGGGGAGAGAAACTGAATTTGCTTTTGTGATGTGGATTGTTTGGCTGTTTCTCATTTGTGTGTCTTCAAGTTGTTTCCATTTTTTGCGACTCTAAAGACTTTTCTTGGCAAGAGTTGACCGGAAGAGGTTTGCTATTGTCTGGCTCTGAGGCTGAGAGAGTGTGACTTACTTTATGACTTACCTTATGGCTGAGCAATGTGCTGCCTCTCTACAAACAAATGGTTGTTATTGATGTGTTATACAGTTATCCAAAATTGTTTTGGATCCCCCTCCCCAAAGTTTGGAGTACTGTACTTACGGGTTGTTGTAGGTTTTTTCGGGCTATATGGCCATGTTTTAGAGCCATTCTCTCCTGACGTTTCGCCTGCATCTATGGCAAGCATCCTCAGAGATTGTGAGGTCTGTTGGAACTAGGAAAATGGGTTTATATATCTGTGGAATGACCAGGGTGGGACAAAGGACTCTTGTCTGCTGGAGCTAGGTGTGAATGTTTCCACTGACCACCTTGATTAGCATTTGATAGCCTGGCAGTGCCTGGAGCAATCTTTTGTTGAGAGGTGATTAGATGTCCCTAGTTCCAACAGACATCACTACCTCTGAGGATGCTTGCCATAGATGCAGGCGAAACATCAGGAGAGAATGCCTCTAGAAAATGGTCATATAGCCAGAAAAAACCTACAACAACCCAGTGATTCTGGCCATGAAAGCCTTCGACAACATACTGTACTTATGTTTGCACAAATGCATGATATCTTGGAGATGTGAGCAAGTATTAAACATGAAATTCTTTCATATAGACCAGTGTTTCTCAAACTTTCTAATGCTGCAACTCCTTAATACAGTTCCTCGTGTCATGCTGACCCTCAACCATAAAATTATTTCCATTACTACTTCATAACTGTCATTTTGTTATTGTTATGAATTGTCATGTAAATATCCAATATGCAGGATGTATTTTCATTAACTGGACCAAATTTGGCACCAATATTTGATACGCTCAAATGGCAATACTGGTGGAGTTGGGGGGGAGATTGATTTTGTCATTTGGGAGTTGTAGTTGCTGAGATTTATAGTTCACCTACAATCAAAGAGCATTCTGAACTCCACCAACGATGGAATTGAACTTGGCACACAGAACTCCCATGACCAGCAGAAAATGCTGGAAGGTATTGCCAAAGGCTTTCATGGCCGGAATCAATGGGTGGTTGTAGGTTTTTTTCGGGCTATATGGCTATGTTCTAGAGGCATTTTCTCCTGACAACCCCACCTCACTACCTCTGAGGATGCTTGCCACAGATGCAGGCAAAATGTCAGGAGAAAATGCCTCTAGAACATGGCCATATAGCCTGAAAAAAAGCACTGCAACCCAATGCTGGAAGGGTTTGGTGGGCATTGACCTTGAGTTTGGGAGTTGTAGTTCACCTACATCCAGACAGCACTATGGATTCAAACAATGATGGATCTGGACCAAACTTGGCACAAATACTCAATATGCCCAAATGTGAACACTGGTGGAGTTTGGGGAAATAGACCTTGACATTTGGGAGTTGTAGTTGCTGGGATTTATAGTTCATCTACAATCAAAGAGCATTCTGAACTCCACCAATGATGGAATTGAACTTGGCACACAGAACTCCCATGACCAACAGAAAATATTGGAAGGGTTTTGGTGAGCATTGACCTTGAGTTTGGGAGTTGTAGTTCACTTATATCCAGACAGTACTATGGATTCAAACAATGATGGATCTGGACCAAACCTGGCACAAATACTCAATATGCCCAAATGTGAACACTGGTGAATTTTGGAAAATAGATCTTGACATTTGGGAGTTGTAGTTGCTGAGATGTATAGTTCACCTACAATCAAAGAGCATTCTGAACCCCACCGATGATAGAATTGGGTCAAACTTCCCACACAGAACCCACATGACTGACAGAAAATACTGTGTTTTCTGATGTTCTTTATTGACCCCTCATAACCCTCACAGGGGTCCCGACCCCAAGGTTGAGAAACACTGATATAGACTGTTTACATCTAGCTTGAATTACATACATTTTGTAAATTGTGCTTGAAACAAAGTTTGCATACACTGAACCATCAGAAAGCAATGGTGCCACTGTCTCAGCCACTATTTTGGAGAATTTTGGAGATGCTGACCCTGTGTGCAAGTTTTGCCTTGTATTTGATTGCAATGGCTTGTATACGTGTGTATATATACGGCAGATGTTGGAATAGTATTGCCTTCTGCAATCAAATAGCATGATAGAATTGAACCAACCGGGGCATACAGGACTCCGATGACCAACAGAAAACACTACAAGGGTTTGGTGAGCGTTGACCTTGAGTTTGGGAGTTGTAGTTCACCTACAAAGAGCATTCTGAACTCCTCCAGTGATGAAATTGAACCAAACTTGGCACACAGTTCTCCCATAAGCAACAGAAAACACTGAAAGGGTTTGGTGGGAGTTCAGAATGCTCTTTGATTGTAGGTGAACTATAAATCCCAGCAACTACAACTCCCAAATGACAAAATCAAAATTTTTTGAGTGACGGGCATACGTTAGGATGTTAGGCGTCTTGTGTCCAAATTTGGTGTCATTTCGTCCAGTGGTTTTTGAGTTCTGTTAATCCCACAAACAAACATTAGATTTTTATTTATATAGATTGTGATTTTTGCTTCTGCCAACCTAGCAGTTCGAAAACATGCATATGTGAGTAGATCAATAGGTACCGCTCTGGCGGGAAGGTAAGGGCGCTCCATGCAGTCATGCTGGCCACATGACCTTGGAGGTGTCTACGGACAATGCCGGCTCTTTGGATTAGAAATGGAGATGAGCACCACCTCCCAGAGTCGGCCACGAGGAGACTTAATGTCAGGGGGGAACCTTTACCTTTTTTTATTGTGATTTTAATGCTTATATTGTCATGTTAATTTTATGTTTATGTTTTTTAACTTGTATGTATTGATGATGGTATTTGGAAACCGCTCTGAATCCCCTTGGGAAGATAGAGCAGTATATAAATAAAGTTTTGTGGTTGTTGTAATTGGCTGTCTGCCAGGACATTGCCCAGGGGATGCAACTCCCCCTGAAGACGCAGGTTCGCAGCTTGGGTGTGATCCTAGACTCATCGCTGAGCTTGGAGTCCCAGGTTTCGGCGGTGACCAGGGGAGCATTTGCACAGTTAAAACATGTGTGCCAGCTGCGCCCGTACCTTGGGAAGTCTGACTTGGCCATGGTAGTCCACGCTCTGGTTACATCCTGTTTAGACTACTGCAACGCTCTCTACATGGGGCTGCCTTTGAAGACTGTTTGGAAGCTTCAATTGGTCCAACGGACAGCAGCCAGGTTGTTAACAGGAGCGGCACTCAGGGAGCGCACAACTCCTCTGTTGCGCCAGCTCCACTGGCTGCCAGTTTGCTACCGGGCACAATTCAAAGTGCTGGCTTTAGCCTTTAAAGCCCTAAACGGTTCTGGCCCAGTTTACCTGTCCGAACGCATCTCTTCCTATGAATCATCTAGGTGTTTAAGATCTTCCGGGGAGGCCCTGCTCTCGATCCCGCCTTCTTCGCAGATCCGGTTGGCGGGAATGAGAGACAGGGCCTTTTCAGCGGTGGCCCCTCAGCTATGGAACGCCCTCCCTAAGGAACATTAGATTGGCCCCCTCCCTCCTGACATTTCGAAAGAGAGTTAAAAACCGGCTATTTGGGCAGGCATTTGCAGATGCAGTATAACTGATTGATTGAGATTCATGGAATGACAAGACGATGCGACGGAAAATGGTTTTAACGATGAGACGCTGAGATTTGTATTTATGTTTTTAATTGTTAATTGTTTTACATGGTTATTTTATATGTAATTGTTTTGACTATATTTTTATCTTGTAGGGCATTGATTGCCAAATGTTAACCGCCTCGAGTCACCTTCGGGCTAAGAGGGGCGGTATACAAATAAAGTAAATAAGTAAATAAATAAATAAATAAATAAAATGCCTGGATGTTTGATGTTTTACTATCCTGTGGGAGGCTTCTCTCATGTCCCCGTATGGGGAGCTGGAGCTGACAGACAGGAGCTCGCCCTGCTCCCCGGATTTGAACCGCCGACGTTTTGGTCAGCATTCTTGCTGGCACAAGGGTTTAACCCATTGTGTTACCAGGGGCTCCTATTTAATGGGTATGGGTAACACTTGCGCACCTCTTCCAAAACGATCCGGTATCCAGTGGCACATCATGCGTTCCTCTTTTTTTCATTAAAGCATAGATAGGCTTATGAAGATATGCTCTTGCAATGAAGTGCTTCCATCTAGTACAGTGTTTCTCAACCTTCCTAATGCTGTCTCTCATGTGTAATGTGTCCAGAGAAGGGCGACTAAAATGATCAAGGGTCTGGAGAACAAGCCCTATGAGGAGTGGCTTAAGGAGCTGGGCATGTTTAGCCTGAAGAAGAGAAGGCTGAGAGGATATATAGGATTGTGTGTTCATTCGTTCAGTCGTCTCCGACTCTTCGTGACCTCATGGACCAGCCCACGCCAGAGCTCCCTGTCGGCCGTCACCACCCCCAGCTCCCTCAA
Source organism: Anolis sagrei ordinatus (assembly GCF_025583915.1). Classification (NCBI taxonomy): domain Eukaryota; kingdom Metazoa; phylum Chordata; class Lepidosauria; order Squamata; family Anolidae; genus Anolis; species Anolis sagrei. Next base: position 200,242,766 of record NW_026847549.1, on the reverse strand, counting down.
GGTCAGTCCAGTCACTTCAATGATGCCATCCATCCATCTTGCCCTTGGTCGGCCCCTCTTCCTTTTGCCTTCCACTTTCCCCAGCATAATTGTCTTCTCTAGGCTTTCCTGTCTCCTCATGATGTGGCCAAAGTACTTCAACTTTGTCTCTAGTATCCTTCCCTCCAGTGAGCAGTCAGGCTTTATTTCCTGGAGGATGGACTGGTTGGATCTTCTCGCAGTCCACGGCACTCTCAGAACTTTCCTCCAGCACCACAGCTCAAAAGCATCGATCTTCCTTCGCTCAGCCTTCCCTAAGGTCCAGCTCTCACATCCGTAGGTTACTACAGGGAATACCATGGCTTTGACTAGGCGGATGCGCAAATACAATTATGTGAGAGGAAGCCACAGGAGGAGGGAGCAAGCTTGTTTTCTGCTTCCCTGGAGACTAGGACGCGGAACAATGGCTTCAAACTACAAGAAAGGAGATTCCATCTGAACATGAGGAAGAACTTCCTGACTGTGAGAGCCGTTCAGCAGTGGAACTCTCTGCCTGGAGTGTGGTGGAGGCTCCTTCTTTGGAAGCTTTTAAACAGAGGCTGGATGGCCATCTGTCAGGGGTGATTTGAATGCAATATTCCTGCTTCTTGGCAGGGGATTGGACTGGATGGCCCATGAGGTCTCTTCCAACTCTTTGATTCTATGATTCTATGTTGTGGTGACCCCCAACCATAACATTATTTTCGTTGCTACTTCATAACTGTAATTTTGCTAATGTTATGAATCGTAATGTAAATATCTGACATGCAGGATGTATTTTCATTCACTGGACCAAATGTGGTACAAATACCCTACACGCCCAAATTTGAATACCAGTCGAGATTGATGTTGTCACTTGGGAGTTGTAGTTCCTGGGATTTCTAGTTCACCTACAATCAAAGAGCATTCGGTACTCCGCCAATGATGGAATTCAACCAAACTTGGCACACAGAACTCCCATGACCAATAGAAAATGCTGGAAGGGTTTGGTGGGCATTGACCTTGAGTTTGGGAGTTGTAGTTCACCTACATCCAGAGAGCACTGTGGACTCAAACAATGATGGATCTGGACCAAACTTGGCATGAATACTCAATATGCCCAAATGTGAATACTGGTGGATTTTTGGGGAAATAGACCTTGACATTTGGGAGTTGTAGTTGCTGGGATGTATAGTTCATCTACAATCCAAGAGCATTCTGAACTCCACCAATAATGGAATTGAACCAAACTTGGCACACAGAACTCCCATGACCAACAGAAAATATTGGAGGGTTTGGTGGCATTGACCTTGAGTTTTGGAGTTGTAGTTCACCTACATCCAGAGAGCACTGTGGACTCAAACAATGATGGATCTGGACCAACTTGGCACAAATACTCAATATGCCCAAATGTGAACACTGGTGGAGTTTGGGGAAAATACACCTTGACATTTGGGAGTTGTAGTTGCTGGCATTTATAGTTCACCTACTATCAAAGAGCCCCTCAAACCCCACCAACGATAGAATTGGGCTAAACTTCCCACAGAGAACCCCCATGACCAACAGAAAATATTGTGTTTTCTGATGGTCTTTGGCGACTCCACTGACACCCCCTTGCGACCCCCTCCTCCGGGGTCCTGACCCCCAGGTTGAGAAACACTGATCTAGTATCTCATTTGTTGCATCCTTGAAGCTGGAGGAAGGCACAAATTGGTGACTTCTAGTTTGGTGCCCGGTTTTGCATTGCACTCTGGGGAGAAAATGAAGCCTGATCTGGTGCAAACTGAGAGTGAGAGCACCCTTCTGTCGGAAGATGGTAAGGCTTTCAAAACTCACCCAATCACAAATCTATTTATTTATTTATTATTACTATTATTATTGAATCCAGAATGGGTTGGAAAAACAGAGAAACAGACTCAAAGAAGTCCAGGCCTATTGGATCGGCCTGCAAGGAGCACTTCTGTTGCAAATATTAGTTTGCAAAAAAGGGCAGCCTGGTTGCATGGAAAACAGTGAAAGTGAGAGGATGCTAAACTAGTTGCAAAAATACAATCTCTTCATAAGCTGAAATTATTACTCCTAGGTGAAGTGTATGCATTGTAGTTGGGTTTGTCTACCATTGGTTTATTTATATCCCAGTGTTCTTATATTTTGGAGTTTGGATATGTACTCAGAGGATATTTTAGTTGTTTCGTATTTTTGGGGTAAATATTGCAGGCTGATGGAGACCATTTTTGTATACATGCTTGTCAATGTGTCTTGATGGGTTGCCATTGCATTCAGATGTCATGAATTGGTGGAAAATGTCTGTGTGGTATTGTAATGTCCTGAAAATTATTAGTATTGCAAACCTTGGGAAAGTTACTTTTAAGGTTGCAAATTGCTATAAGATTTGGTGAGCTGCAAAACTAAAAACTCCAAACTCTTAGAATCATAGAATCATAGAATCAAAGAGTTGGAAGAGACCTCATGGGCCATCCAGTCCAACCCCCTGCCAAGAAGCAGGAATATTGCATTCAAATCACCCCTGACAGATGGCCGTCCTGCCTCTGTTTAAAAGCTTCCAAAGAAGGAGCCTCCACCACACTCTGGAACAGCTCTCACAGTCAGGAAGTTCTTCCTCATGTTCAGATGGAATCTCCTTTCTTGTAGTTTGAAGCCATTGTTCCGCGTTCACGTCCTAGTCTCCAGGGAAGCAGAAAACAAGCTTGCTTCCTCCTGCCTGTGGCTTCCTCTCACATATTTATACATGGCTATCATATCTCCTCTCAGCCTTGTGTCGTCGAAGGCTTTCATGGCTGGAATCACTGGGTTGCTGTAAGTTTTTAGTGCTGTGTGGCCATGTTTCAGAAGCATTCTCTCCTGACGTTTCGCCTGCATCGATGGCAGGCATCCTCACAACCTCAGAGGATGCCTGCCATCGATGCAGGTGAAACGTCAGGAGAGAATGCCTCTAGAACATGGCCATATAGTCCGAAAAAACCTACAACAACCCAATGCTGGAAGGGTTTGGTGGGCACTGACCTTGAGTTTGGGAGTTGTAGTTCATCTATATCCAGACAGCACTATGGATTCAAACAATGATGGACCTGGACCAAACTTGGCACAAATACTCAATAGGCCCAAATGTGAACACTGGTGGAGTTTGAGGAAAATAGTATCCTCAACCTCAGGATGCCTGCCATAGATGCAGGCGAAACGTCAGGAGAGAATGCTTCTGGAACATAGACATACAGTCTGAAAAACTTACAGCAACCCACTCCAAACTCTGATCCCATGAATGTTTACCTAGATGTATGTCACATAGACTTCAGTAAGATTGACTCTTAACAAACAATATAACCAAAATCTCTGGTTTGGTATGAATTTTAAATTGACATTTTAAAGGTATGGATGATTTTAATGTGTGTATTTAATCCTGTGTTTTCAATCTATGTGTTTTGAATGGTTTTTATGTGGTTTTAGATATTTATTGTATTTTAGTTTTATGTTGTCAACTGTCTCGTGCTAGGGGAGAGGCAGGTAATAATAATAATAATAATAATAATAATAATAATAATAATAATATAATACCCACAGGCATTTTGCTGGCAGGAGTGCACACTAATATATATAATATAATTTTGTAAATATAATATATGTATGATATATTATATATACTACAACTTACGATATAGTACAATATATTATGTAATATTAATAGTATAATATACTGGTAATATATTATATATATTCTGGTATACTAATAAAAATATAATAATACACTAATTGCATATTAGCAGGTCATAATAATAATGATAATAATATCCATAGGCATTTTGCTGGCAGGAGTGCACACTTAATATATATATAATATTAATAATTTTGTAATATAATATATGTATGATATATCATATATATACAACAACTTATGATATAGTGCAATATATTATATAATATTAATAGTATAATATACTGGTAATATATATATTCTGGTATACTAATAAAATATATAATAATACACTAATTGCATATTGTATATTACATGTAGTATTACTAAAAATATTGCAGTATAGTATATAATACTAATATTGTGCTATGCTAATGATGCAATATACTGTATATACATATAGGTAAAGGTCCCTGACATTAAGTCTAGTCGTGTCCGACTCTGGGGGTTGATGCTCATCTCCATTTCTAAGCTGAAGAGATGGCGTTGTCCGTAGACACCTCCAAGGTCATGCGGCTAGCATAACTGCATGGAGTACCGTTACCTTCCCACAGAAACGGTCCCTATTGATCTACTCACATATGCATGTTTTTAAACTGCTAGGTTGGCAGAAGCTGGGGATAACAGCGGGAGCTCATCCTGCTCCCTGGATTCGAACCGCTGAACTTTTGGTCAGCAAGTTCAGCAGTGCAATGGTTTTACCTGCTGTGCGTCTGGGGGCACAGTATGCATATATGCTACTAATAATACAATGTAATATAATAATAATAATAATAATAATAATAATAATAATAATAATATAGTAATATATATCAGCTGCAGCTCCCCATGCAGGGACATGAGAGAAGTCTCCCACAAGGATGGTAAAATATCAAAACATCAGGGCGTCCCCTGGCAATGTCTTTGCAGACGGCCAATTCTCTCACACCGGAAGCGACTTGCAGTTTCTCAAGTCACTCTTGAAATGAAAAAAAATCACCTTAAATTCACTTTGCACCACCAGGGGCAAAATAATAATAATAATAATAATAATAATAATAATAATAATAATAATAATAATGTGGGACTTTCGAATCCAGACTGACAAAGTTTTGGAACACAATACACCAGACATCACGATTGTGGAAAAGAAAAAAGTTTGGATTATTGATGTCGCCATACCAGGCGACAGTCGCGTTGAGGAAAAACAACAGGAAAAACTCTGTGCTAATCGTAGCCCCATCATTTATTTACCTTATCTTACCTATCTTACTTATCTTAACTAACTTACCTGTTCTATCTATCTATCCATCTATCCATTCATCTATCCATTCATCTATCCATCCATCCATCCATCCATCCTTTCTTTCCTTCCATCCTCTCCTCCTTCCTTCATCCTTCCATCCTCATCCTCCATCACCATCCTCTATTCCTCCATCTCCAACAGCTGAAGTGAGATGGTACATTTTAAAATCCAGTTCTGGGTTCAAAACCAGTAGCTATAGCTTGCATCCTCGTAATTTGTAGTTAGTGTTGCTTTCTGCTAAGGTTTATTAGCACCACAAACTGGGTAAGAAAAATTGGTTCTTGCAAAACATTCAGTTGGTTCACTTTCTCTTTCTGTATTGTAGGAGAAATTTAATAAATTGTGTTAAATGAAGAACCTTTGCTACCTCAGCGGGGGCAGATGGGAGACCCGCATTAAAAGGGCGAAAAAAATGAACCAAATTGCCCAATCTGTGGAAAATTCCATTAATTATGTGAAGCCAACATAGCTTTTTTAAAAAATTGAGCTCTTTGCATACAATGGGCAGCTTTCCAGATTTCTAGATGAAAATGCTGCATGCAATTATTCAATTTGTCTTAAGTACTGGATGGTTAGTGTTGGCAAACATTTCAGGGTTGGCTTTTCTTTGGAGGGAAAACGACCCAGAGCCTCGTAGCACTTGAAAGACTCATTTATTTTACCCTAAAAGTCAGTGAAAGTGGGTTGTTGTAGGGTTTTTTTTTTGGGTTATATGGCCATGTTCTAGAGGCATTTTTTCTGACGTTTCGCCTGCATCTATGGCAAGCATCCTCAGAGGTAGTGAGGTCTGTTGGAACTAGGAAAATGGGTTTATATATCTGTGGAATGAACCAGGGTGGGACAAAGGACTCTTGTCTGCTGGAGCTAGGTGTGAATGTTTCAACTGACCACCTTGATTAGCATTAGATGGCCTGGCAGTGCCTGGAGCAATCTTTTGTTGAGAGGTGATTAGATGCCCTTGTTTGTTTCCTCTCTGTTGTTGTGCTGTTGTAATTTTAGAGTTTTTTTTCAATACTGGTAGCCAGATTTTGTTCATTTTCATGGTTTCCTCCTTTCTGTTGAAATTGTCCACATGCTTGGGAATCAGCATTGTCCAAACACGAATCAAGGAACATGAAAGGCACTGCAGACTCCTTCAACCAGAGAAATCAGCCATAGCAGAGCACACAATGAACCAACCTGGACACAGCATAGTATTTGAGAACACAGAAATGCTGGACCACTCTCACAACCACCATGTCAGACTACACAGAGAAGCCATTGAAATCCACAACTATGTGGACAATTTCAATCCCTCCCAGCCTCATTAATATTCAGATTTGGGTGAATCGGGTATTTGTGCCCAAATTTGGTCCAGTGAATGAAAATACATACTGCACATGAAGATATTTACATTACCATTCAGGACAGTAGCAAAAATCCAGTTATGAAGTACCAATGAAAATCATTATATATCACACAATGTATTGGCTCACTTCAGTTGGAGCCGGTGCGCAGTGGGTTAAACCCCTGTGCCGGCAGGACTGAAGACTGACAGGTCGCAGGTTCAAATCCGGGGAGAGGCGGATGAGCTCCCTCTATCAGCTCCAGCTCCTCATGCGGGGACATGAGAGAAGCCTCCCACAAGGCTGATAAAAACATCAAATCATCCAGGCGTCCCCTGGGCAACGTCCTTGCAGACGGCCAATTCTCTCACACCAGCTCTTTGCATACAATGGGCAGCTTTCCAGATTTCTAGATGAAAATGCTGCATGCAATTATTCAATTTGTCTTAAGTACTGGATGGTTAGTGTTGGCAAACATTTCAGGGTTGGCTTTTCTTTGGAGGGAAAACGACCCAGAGCCTCGTAGCACTTGAAAGACTCATTTATTTTACCCTAAAAGTCAGTGAAAGTGGGTTGTTGTAGGGTTTTTTTTTTGGGTTATATGGCCATGTTCTAGAGGCATTCTCTCCTGACGTTTCGCCTGCATCTATGGCAAGCATCCTCAGAGGTAGTGAGGTCTGTTGGAACTAGGGAAATGGGTTTATATATATTTGTGGAATGACCAGGGTGGGACAAAGGACTCTTGCCTGTTGGAGCTAGGTGTGAATGTTTCCACTGACCACCTTGATTAGCATTTGATTGTCTGGCAGTGCCTGGAGCAATCTTTTGTTGAGAGGTGATTAGATGTCCTTGTTTGTTTCCTCTCTGTTGTTGTGCTGTTCTAATTTTAGATTTTTTTTAGAGTTTTTTAAATACTGTTATCCTGATTATGTTCATTTTCATGGTTTCCTCCTTTCTGTTGAAATTGTCCACATGCTTGTGGATTTCAATGGCTTCTCTGTGTGCCCAAACACGAATCAAGGAGCATGAAAGGCACTGCAGAAGTCAGCCATAGCAGAGCACCCAATGAACCAACCTGGACACAGCATATTATTTGAGAACACAGAAATGCTGGACCACTCTCACAACCACCATGTCAGGCTACGCAGAGAAGCCAGTGAAATACTACAACTTCCAAATGACAAAATCAATCCCTCCCAGCCTCATTAGTATTCAGATTTGGGTGAATCGGGTATTTGTGCCCAAATTTGGTCCAGTGAATGAAAATACATACTGCACATGAAGATATTTACATTACCATTCAGGACAGTAGCAAAAATCCAGTTATGAAGTACCAATGAAAATCATTATATGGTTGGGGATCACCACAACATGTATTAAGGGGTCACGGCATTAGTAAGGTTAGGAGCCCCCAGTGGCGCAAAGGGTTAAACCCCTGTGCCGGCAGGACTGAAGACCGACAGGTCACAGGTTCAAATCCGGGGAGGGGCGGATGAGCTCCCTCTATCAGCTCCAGCTCCTCATGCGGGGACATGAGAGAAGCCTCCCACAAGGATGATAAAAACATCAAATCATCCAGGCGTCCCCTGGGCAACGTCCTTGCAGACGGCCAATTCTCTCACACCAGAAGTGACTTGCAGTTTCTCAAGTCACTCCTGACACGACAAAAAAAAAATTAGAAAGGTTGAGAAACACTGGTGTAGATGGCACCCGAAGTTATTTTTGCACTTTGGACCCTGATTTCAGCAGCTGAAGTAAGCTGAGCACAAATGAGGAAAGTAAGAAAGCCAGGACATTATGAAAATGGGACTGCAGAGGATTAATTGTGATTGCATGTTAGAAATCCAAACATTTGCAAGATATATGGACAATTAACATTTTGGCAAGCCCTACGAACATAATCTCTGTTTTAAAAGCAGATCTGCAAGTTTTAAAGGGTTGCAGGTTTGAAACCACTGAGTACTGTAGTTTTGAAATCATGGTGGAATTTAAAAGGGTCTGGCCCTGAAGGAGAGACCCTGCGGACCCACTAAAAAGGGCTCGCTACAATGGTGAGCAAAGAGAAACCCAATTTAAAAGGTTTTTTCCCTAAATTCCCAAAAGAAATCTCACCAAAGTTGAAGGAAGCGCCACCGAGATGATTTTATTGTGATTCAGCTGAAAAGGTTGCAAAGCAGCAATATTTTGCCAAGCTAAGCATACAGTGTACAAAAATAAAGGCCTTTTTTATACATAAAACAGAGCTGCCAGGTTTGAATCTCCCATTACCCGCCCCTCTGCTGGCTCGACGATGATTGGCTGGCACTCTTCAGCTGGGAGGAGGCTTCTCCTGAGTGCTTGGGCCAATTGCGAGGCTTCTGCCGCCTCGGCGTCCTGACAAATCAGGAGAGAGGGAGGCGGGACGAGTGGAAACAATGCATTCTTGAGTGGATTATGAAGATTAGGAAATTTCCAAAGGCCTGCGAGCCAGTCTGGCTATTGTCACTGAGTGGTTGCAATAAACATTGATGTTTGGTAATCCTGACATAATCCGGATTTTTCCAGTGCTGAGACATAGGAACAATGGGGGAACTTTGGTGGAAGTTTCGATGAGAAAAAAAGTTGAATGGGTGACAGATTAGGATGGGGTGTGGCTTTCCAAAGGCCTCCTCCGACCTATTGAGATATGATCAAAATGCCAAGTGACCGCTTCCTCTGGGGGGCCAACTCTGAGGCCAGAGGTCACGATCCTTTGTTATTGTCCATGCAAATAGTGTCTTTTGATAAGGGTCTTTTCCAACTGAGGATTTCCTCCTTTCCAGGGTCACAGGGGTGGCTTCTTATATTTTTATACATTTTTTCAAGGGGAATTGGGCAAAAGCGTCAGGAAAAGGTCAGGCAGACAGGGAGAAATATAGAAATTATGATATAGAAAACATATCCACTTATCCCTCCCGCCAGAGTCCCATAGAAGTTGAAGAGAGCACATAAGTGTAAAGGGAAGTGGTTTCTCAGTAATAAATGTGCTACCTTCTGCTATATATGAAACATAGGGCATAAAACCTTTATTAAATGTACACACTATCTAACATGGGAAGGGTCCTTGTTGTTGTTAGTGTCTTGGCAAATTGACCAAGGCTTAACCCTTATTATCCAGTCTGGTGTCCTTGTCCTTAGCAAAACTATAAGTTACTATCTTTTATGGGGGTGGGGGTGGGTGTCGTGTTGACTTCAGTTCCTTTTAAGAGAGGAAAGTGGGCTGATGACAACAACAACAACAACAATAACAACAATATCAGTTTTCCTGTTCATGCAAACCAGCTCTTTTGGACAGTTGCCCATCCTTTTGCTAGAATACAGTTGGCTGTAGAAATAGCTGCCGTGGATAATTGGGTGCCAGTAAGAAACCCTTTGGCTACTGTTTTGAATTAACATCCACCCCAAAGTTATGCAAGCTTGGTTGGAAAAGCCGCGTTTGATCTTGCGCACGTTTTACGAAGTGATAATTACAAGTTCTGTAAACACTTTGGGTTTTAATATGTGCTTAATGGAGGATGCTTCCGAGCAAATGGGGCCGTGGGTGCAAAAAGTGAATTTCTTGCTAGCGCTGTGCTTGAAAACATGACGCTCGCTTCGATATATAATGTTCTTAAGTGACAAGAAAATGAGCGACGGAGGCCTACTGCTGTCTGGATAAATTAAGATGTCTCCGGTGACTCGTGTCTAGCCTGGTGTCATCAGTACTACCTTGCTGCTCTTAGTTGCAATAGATATTCCCTGAGCAACTGCTTTGTAAACCGAGATCGGTGCATGATATCTCTTTGGTGGCTATTTTCCCTATTTGTCACTTAAAATGGTAGTTTTTCTTCTATGTGTTGGGATCATAGTTCCTATCATCCCCAGATATGATGTGATGGGGATGATGGGAGTTGTAGTAAAGTTAAAGGTTTTCCCCTGACATTAGGTCCAGTTGTGTCTGACTCTGGGGTGGTGGTGCTTATCTCCATTTCTAAGCCAAAGAACTGGCGTTGTTCATAGACACCTCCAAGGTCATGTGGCTGGCATGAGTGCATGGAGCACTGTTACCTTCCCGCTGGAGCGGTACCTATTGATCTCACATTTGCATGTTTTCAAACTGCTAGGTTGGCAGAAGCTGGGGCTAACAGCGGGAGCTCACTCTGCTCTCCAGATTTGAACCTGTAACTTTTGGCCAGCAAGTTTAGCAGCTCAGCGGTTTAACCCAGTGTGCCACTGGGGCTTCTGATGAGAATTATAGTCACTGGAAAAAAATTGGTTGGGGAAATAGATGAGTGAAGTGCAATCCCCTTATTGAACAAAACTGAATTAATAATAATAATAATTTCTTTTTGTCGTGTCAGGAGCGACTTGAGAAACTGCAAGTTGCTTCTGGTGTGAGAGAATTGGCTGTCTGCAAGGACGTTGCCCAGGGGACGCCCAGATGATTTGATGTTTTTATCATCCTTGTGGGAGGCTTCTCTCATGTCCCTGCATGAGGAGCTGGAGCTGATAGAGGGAGCTCATCCACCTCTCCCCGGATTTGAACCTGCGACCTGTCGGTCTTCAGTCCTGCCGGCACAGGGGTTTAACCCACTGCGCCACCGGGGGCTCCATAATAATAATAATAATAATAATAATAATAATAATAGTAATAGTAATAATCCCAGGTGACAGCAGGACTGAAGTGAAACAACTGGAAAATCTGACACGGTATGAGGATTTAAAGATTGAATTGCAAAGACTCTGGCACAAGCCAGTCAAGTTGGTCCCAGTGGTGATCGGCACACTGGGTGCAGTGCCTAAATACCTTGGCCTGTACTTAAACACAATCGGTGCTGACAAGATTGCCATCTTCCAGCTGCAGAAGGCCATCTTATTGGGATCTGCATGCATCATTTGCTAATACATCACACAGTCCTAGACACTTGGGAAGTGTCCGACGTGTGATCCAATACAACAGCCAGCAGAGTGATCTTGTCTGCTGTGGACTCATCTTGTTGTGTTTCTAATAATAATAATAATAATAATAATAATAATAATAATAATACACTTTATTTATATTCCGCCCTTGTCTTCTAGGGGACTCAGAGCAGATTACAGCATTTGCACAGATAGGTAAACATTCAGTGCCTTTACAATCATATACAATGAGACACACAAACACAAACAAAGGCAGGGGCTTTCCTTTAATTTCCGGCTTCTGGAGGCAGAGCCTGTGTTGTCACCTCCTGCTTGTGAGGTTGGCAAGATTGTATGTCAGCCTGTTTGGCCTGTGATTGTGTCTGATGTTCATCCTGATTTTCATGATGGGAATGGGGATGATGTTCCTGATGGTGAGCCGTTGGCATTGGGGATGAGGGTTCATTGGGACCTGAGTTCAGTTCAAATGAGAGGACTGAGCTGTCTCAGGAAGTTTCACAAGGCCACATACTTGGGAGAGGCCCTTCACAGCTTTTCTCAGACCAACTGTCTGAAGATGATTTGTCAGGTGTAGAAGATAATGAAAGCTGAGTTGTTTTTTTTGTCGTGTCAGGAGCAACTTGAGAAACTGCAAGTCGCTTCTGGTGTGAGAGAATTGGCCGTCTGCAGGGACGTTGCCCAGGGGACGCCTGGATGATTTGATGTTTTTATCATCCTTGTGGGAGGCTTCCCTCATGTCCCCGATTGGGGAGCTGGAGCTGACAGAGGGAGCTCATCCGCCTTTCCCCGGATTCGAACCTGCAACCTGTCGGTCTTCAGTCCTGCCGGCACAAGGGTTTAACCCACTGTGCCACCGGGGGCTCCATAAAGCTGAGATAGAAAGCAGAGTTTTAGTAAACAGAGGCAGAGTCTTCAGAAACTGAGATGATCTGTTCATCTACAGCAGTGGTTCTCAACCTGTGGGTCCCCAGATGTTTTGGGCCTTCAGCTCCCAGAAATCCTGACAGCTGGTAAACTGGCTGGGATTTCTGGGAGTTGTAGGCCAAAACATCTGGGGACCCACAGGTTGAGAACTACTGGTCTACAGCAAAAGAAAGATAACAAACCTTTATCTGGTGAGAAGGTCAAAAGAAATGATTTCCTTTCAGTTTTGGGATCTGAAAAAGCCTTATAATGATTCATGGAAGAGAGTTGCCTCAGTCAGGTCAATGTTGGAATTTGATCACGGTTTTGCTTCCAAGTGCTCTTAGTTTCATGTATCAAGTTTTTGCCACGCTATGAGATTTCTCTGCTGTCTTGTTTCATGGATTCAGGTGCCTAGTTTCATGGATGTTTATGTACTTATGGATCTTGTTTTTCCTCAAAGTTTATGGATTTTTTTTTTGTCGTATCAGGAGTGACTTGAGAAACTGCAAGTCACTTCTGTTGTGAGAGAATTGGCCGTCTGCAAGGACGTTGCCCAGGGGACACCTGGATGATTTGATGTTTTTATCATCCTTGTGGGAGGCTTCTCTCATGTCCCTGCATGAGGAGCTGGAGTTGATAGAGGGAGCTCATCCGCCTCTCCCCGGATGAAGCCCCCAGTGGCGTAGTAGGTTAAACCCCTGTGCCGGCAGGACTGAAGACCGACAGGTTGTAGGTTTGAAATTTATGGACTATTTTATATATTGGACCTTTACAGTTTTTGCTATTTTTGGCTGCTTTGCCTACATATATTCTTCAATAAACTGCTTGCTGATTTTACCAAGCTGGTGTGGTGTTTAAGGTTAGAGGTTCCTCCAACCTTAAATCTGAAGTACGACAGTCTCTTTGCCTTTTCCTGCCAAAGCGGTACCTATTTATCTACTCACATTTGTGAGTTTTCAATCTGCTGGGTTGGCAGGAGCTGGAGCTGGCAGATGGGAGCTCAACCCATCTCTTGGATTCAAACTGCTGACTTTCAGGTCAGCAGTTCAGCAGCAAAATGGTATAACCCATTGTGCCACCGCGACTCCTGAATTATCTATCGGACCAAGAACAATTTGAAAACATATTCATAGAGTCATAGAGTTGGAAGAGACCTCGTGGGCCATCCAGTCCAACCCCATTCTGCCAAGAAACAGGAAAATCATATTCAAAGCACCCCCGACAGATGGCCATCCAGCCTCTGTTTAAAAGCCTTCAAAGAAGGAGCCTCCACCACACTCTGGGGCAGAGAGTTCCACTGTTGAACAGCTCTCAAAGTTAGAAAGTTCTTCCTAATGTTCAGGTGGAATCTCCTTTCCTGTAGTTTGAAGCCATTGTTCCGCATCCTAGTCTCCAGGGCAGCAGAAAACAAGCTTTCTCCGTCTTCCCTATGACTTCCCCTCACATCTTGATCCATGGCCCTCATCATGTCTCCTCTCAGCCTTCTCTTCTGCAGGCTAAACATGCCCAGCTCTTTAAGCCACTCCGCATAGGACTTGTCCTCCAGACCCTTGAACATTTTGTCGCCCTCCTCAATTCAAAAGGCAAGAGGTCCCGACGATTATTTTTCTATATACATGCATACTGTTTGCTGAATGTTGTGCATTATTTCAAAGTGTGACCATTGCATAAAGTATGTTTGCTCTCTGTTTATACATAGGATGTCTTCACAGCTTAAGAACCCCCAAAGTTTGCATTATTACCGCACAATAAGCGTATTTGCTGGAACTTGCGTTGACCTTTGTTTCAAGTAAATGCATTGACAGTCAGGCTTATATTTGATTAATGTTCCTGCTCTTTCAAAGTTCTGTCTTCTGTCTGAAGAGAGAAGCAGACCTTTTGTATGATACTCACAAGTAATTAACCTCCTGGGTTTTGCTGAAGTTGGCCCAGGCATGGACAGCATTATTTATTATTTATTTATTTAAAGCATTTATATTTCCCGAGGAGGACTCAGGGCGGAGCACAACGTATACACGGCAAACATTCAATTCCAGAACGTAAAATAAGCTATAAATATACAGAAACATTAAAATCGGTTATCTCCACTTAAAATAATTTGTTAAAAACCATCCCAAAACAGCAATACTGCATCTGGTTGGCAGGGTACAGTTTCCTATTATTACTTTATTGCACTGTCCCAAAGACTTGGTCCCAGAGCCAAGTTTTTACCATCTTTCTGAAGGACAGGAGGGAGGTGTCTGATCTAATCTCGCCAAGAAGAGAGTTCCATAGCCGAGGGGCAATCACTGAGAAGGCCCTATCTGTGACAGCGGTGGTACCAAGAGCAGGGCCTCCCCAGAAGATGAACAAAATCTGGCTACCACTATTTAAAAAACTCTAAAATTGCAACAGCACAACAACAGAGAGGAAACAAACAAGGACATCTAATCACCTCTCAACAAAAGTTTGCTCCAGGCACAGTCAGGTCATCAAATACTAATCAAGGTGGTCAGTTGAAACATTCCCACCTAGCTCCAGCAGACAAGAGTCCTTTGCCCCACCCCGGTCATTCCACAGATATATAAACCCTTCCTAGTTACAACAGACCTCACTACCTCTGAGGATGCTTGCCATAGATGCAGGCGAAATGTCAGGAGAGAATGCCTCTAGACCAGTGGTTCTCAACCTTGCTAATGCCGTGACCCCTTAATGCAGTTCCATATGTTGTCGTGACTCCCAACCATAATATTGTTTTCGTTGCTACTTGATACCTGTCATTTTTGTGCGGTTATAAATCTTAATGTAAATATCCGATATGCAGGATATATTTTCATTCACTGGACTAAATTGAGCACAAATACCCAATATACCCAAATGTGAATGCTAGTGGGGTTGTGGGGAGGACTGATTTTGTAATTTGGGAGTTGTAGTTGCTGGGATTTATAGTTCACCTATAATCAAAAAGCATTCTGAACTCCACCAGCGATGGATTTAAACCGAACTTGGCACAAAGAACTCCCATGATCAACAGAAAACACTGGATTTTGTGGGCATTGACCTTGAGTTTGGGAGTTGTAGTTCACCTACATCCAGAGAACCCTGTGGACTCAAGCAATGATGGATCTGGATCAAACCTTGCACAAATACTCAATATGCCCAAATGTGAACACTGGTAGAGTTTGGAGAAAATAGGCCTTGCCATTTGGGAGTTGTAATTGTTGGGATTTATAGTTCACCCACAATAAAATAGCATTCTGAACCCCACTGATAGAATTGGACCAAACTTTCCACACAGAACTCCCATGACCAACAGAAAATACTATGTTTTCTGATGGTCTTTGGTGACCCCTCTGACACCCCCCTCGCGACCCCCATGGGGGTCCCGACCCCCAGTTTGAGAAACACTGATCTAGACCATGGCCATGCAGCCCGAAAAAACCTACAACAGCCCAGTGATTCCGACCATGAAAGCCTTCGACAATAAATTGATGAATTGATTATTTTTGTCAGTTCCCCAAATGACCACCAACTAGACCCAAACAAAACAAGGCCTAAGCTTGTGCCTTGGTTGTAAGTTGTTGCATGTGTAAATGGAACTTCTCCAATGTTTGTGAAAGACCTCCTTCATGAGCTATTGTGGATTTTCTTCCCTGTCGGTTTTTAAATGGAAGCTGGATGGCCATCTGTCTGGAGTGTATGAATTTTGTCTATTTGGACTGGATGACCTCTTCCAACTCTGTGATTCTATGATCAAGAAGGAAGTGGTCAGTTGTCGGCAGCAGCCACAGCGTCTACAATGTTTCCAATGAACAGCATGGATATAAATCATGCAGTGGAATTATTACTAAGTGCCATCCAAATACAAGAACTAACCCATCTGCTGACCTTTTAATCATTTGAGAAAATCCCAGAGATTGCTAATAGCCAGGTGCAGAACCCATGAGCCTGGCTATTAATCACTATTATATAGGCAGCTCCTTTTGCTTGCATTTCGCTGCCTCTTGAAGCCTTCAGCGCATCACCAGCCGGCTGACCACAGTGCCGAGCAGAGCAGACCTGGGGTAGGCCTCTTCCATTATGATTATCGTTAAGTGTGGCATTGGAAGCCGGGTGGAATGATTAATGCAACCAATTAATGCCTCGTTGACTTAATAGGAGCATTAAATTACAGTTCTCCGTGGAGAGATAGTAATAGTCTCTACGTTTTTTTTCCCACTGGGAGTGGTAGCGTGGAAATTGTGCTTTGCCAGTTGGCATGGCTTGTAGCAAGAGTCCCCAAATTAAAGATCATGGGCTAGATCTGACCTGCTAAGATATTTTCGCCAGGTCCCACGCAAACCCAATCTGTTCCCTGTTACATTTGCAAAGGAAGGAAGGATTGTGAAAAGGAAGGGAGTGGGAGTGGAAGAAAGGAAGACAGAAAGGAAGAAGGAAGGAAAGGAAGGAGAAAGGAAGAGAGAAGAGAAAGGAGAGATGGATGGAGAGAGGAAAGGAGAAAAGGAAAGAAAGGAAGGGGAAAGGAGGGAAGGAAGGGAGGAGAAAGGAAGGGAAAGGAGAAGGAAAGAGGAAAGAAAGGAAGGAAGGGAAAGGGAAGGGAAGAAAGGAAGAGGATTGGAAAAGGAAGAGGGGAGGGGAAGAAAGGAAGAAGAGAAGAAGAAGGAGAAAAGGAAGAAAGGAAGGGAAGGAAAGTGGGTATGGGAGGAAGGAGGGAGAGAAGGAAGAGAAGGAAGTAGAGAAAGAGAGAGAGAAAGGGAAGGGAGGAGAAGAAGGAAGGAGGGGGAGGAAAGGAAGGGGGGAGAAGGAGAAAGGAAGGAGAAAAGGAAAAAGGAAGGAGAAGGAAGGGAAGAAAGGATTGTGAAAAGGAAGAGAGTGTGAGGGGAAGAAAGGAAGACAAGAAGAAAGAAGAAGGAGAAAAGGAGAAAAGGAAGGGAATGGGGAAAGTGAGGAAGGAGAGGAGGGAGAGAAGGAAGAGGAGAAGGAAGTAGAAAAGAGAGGAAAGGGAAGAAGGAAGGAAGAAGGGAGGAAGGAGGAAGGAAGGAGGGAAAGGAGGAAAGGAAGGGGAAAGTGAGAAAGGAAGAAAGAAGGGAAGGAAAAAGAGAGAAGGAGAAAAGGAAGGAAGAAAAGGATTGTGAAAAGGAAGAGAGTGGGAGGGGAAGAGGAAGACAAGAAGAAAGAAGAAAGGAGAAAGAAAGGAGAGAGGAGAAAGGGAGGGAAGAAGGAAGGAAGGAAGGAAGGAAGGGAAAGGAGAGAAGGAAGGGAAAGGAGGAAAGGAAGGGGAAAGTGAGAAAGGAAGAAAGAAGGGAAGGAAAAAGAGGGGAAAGGAAGGAAAGGAAAGGAAGAAAGGAGGAAGGAGAGAGGGAAGGAAGAAAAGAGACAAGAAGAAGAGGAGGAAGGAAGGGAAAGAAAGGAGAGGAGGAAGGAAGGGAGGGAAGGAAAGAAAGAGAGAAAGGAAAAGAAGGGAGAGAGGGAAGAGAGGGGGAAGGAGGAAGGAAGGATGAGAAAGGAAAGAAGAGGAAAAAGAGAAAGAAGAGGAAAAGGAAGTGGAAGAAGAAGGAAGGAGTGAAAGGAGAGAGGGAGGGGAAGAAGGAAGAAAGGGAAAAGAGAAGAGAAAAGGGAGAAAGAAGATGGGGAAGGAAAGAGGGGGAGGTGGAAGGAGGGGAAGGAGTAGAAAAGGAAGGAGAGAAGGAAGGAAAGAAGGAGAAGGAGAAAGGAAAGGGGAAAGGGGAGGAAGAAGGAAGGGGAGAAAGGGAAGAAAAGGAGGAAGAGAAGGAAAAAAAAGAAGAAGAAAGAAGAATGAAGGGAGGGGAGAAAGGAGAAAGGAAGGAGGGAAGGAAGGAAGAAGAAAAGGAAGGGAGGGGGGAAGGAAGGAAGGAAGAAAAGAAGAAAGGAAAGGGAGAAAAGAAAGAAGGAAGGAAAAAAGAAGGAAGGAGGAAAGGGGAGGAAAGAAGGAAGTAAAAGGAGGCAATAGATAATGCTCTAAAAGACAAAAAAAGAAAGAAAGAAAGAAAGAAAGAAAGAAAGAAAGAAAGAAAGAAAGAAAGAAAGAAATTGGGGGAAGGAAGAAAAGGAAGGATATTTAAAATATTGTATTGTTCTTTCATATCTTTTTGCACTACAAATAACATCTGTACCATGCGTATAGGAATCTGTTTTTTCAAACTATAGTCTGGCCCCTTAACAGTCTGAGGGATCGTGAACTTGAAAGGTTTGGAGACAACTTGCAAAAAAAATTAGAAAATGACAAATACGGGGCTTTTTTTTGGAGAGATACATACCATCTTTCATCAAAAGGCTTTTAACATATAGCCATGTTATTCCCAGGAAATAAATGCTTTTGAGTGCAGAGCTGGAAAGGTCAAGTTTCTTCTTCCAAAGTGATATATCTTCCTTAGGAAGACATTGTTGTTTGTTGGGAATAACTTGAACGCCGGCAAAATAAGTTGTTTAGGGGTTTCTGGTTTTTGGAAGGGAGTTTTACAGACAGGTGGCAACTGTGGGTATCAATGGAGCTTGGGGATGAATCCACTTTGGGTTGTAATCTTGAGTTTCCATGTAGCTGCCACCAGAATAGCTTCAGCACCTTGGATAGCTCCATTATTGCCTGGGATCCTATTAATCCCAGTTAAAGTCAAGGAACTCCGGTAGTAGAGTGTGGGTCAAACCCAGGACTGAAGACCAACAGGTTGGAGGATCGAATCCGGGGAGATCGTGAATGAGCTCCCTCTGTCAGCTCCAGCTCCCTATGTGGGGACATGAGAGAAGCCTCCAACAGGATGGTAAACATCCAAACATAGGCATCCCCTGGGCAACGTCCTTGCAGACGGCCAATTCTCTCACGCCAGAAGCAGATTGTCATTTCTTAAATTGCTCCTGACGCACAAAAAAAGTTACAGTCAAGCTGTTGAATGTTGAGCCAACACAAAGGTCGAGCAAATTTATTCTACAGTAACATTGAGTAAAATTATGTTATACTCCAGAAACTTCATTTATGTGGCACAAACTATGTTGAATTGGTTGAGACTCGATGTCATATTCATTGAGAAACTAGAGCAAAATGTGCTGTAGGATGTCCTGCAAATACTTATAAACTTTATCCATGTTATTATGATAGAACCAATGAAGAAATGGCATTTATAATCCAGGGACAAAAATTTGTCTATTCTGCTTTGGTTAGACCACACCTGGAATATTGTGTCCAATTCTGGGCACCACAATTGAAGAGAGATATTGACAAGCTGTAATGTGTCCAGAGGAGGGCGACTAAAATGATCAAGGGTCTGGAGAACAAGCCCTATGAGGAGCGGCTTAAAGAGCTGGGCATGTTTAGCCTGAAGAAGAGAAGGCTGAGAGGAGACATGATAGCCATGTATAAATACATGAGAGGAAGTCATAGGGAGGAGGGAGCAAGCTTGTTTTCTGCTGCCCTGGAGACTAGGACACGGAACAATGGCTTCAAACTACAAGAAAGGAGATTCCATCTGAACATTAGGAAGAACTTCCTGACTGTGAGAGCCGTTCAGCAGTGGAACTCTCTGCCCCGGAGTGTGGTGGAGGCTCCTTCTTTGGAAGCTTTTAAACAGAGGCTGGATGGCCATCTGTCAGGGGTGCTTTGAATGCAATTGTCCTGCTTCTTGGCAGAATGGGGTTGGACTGGATGGCCCATGAGGTCTCTTCCAACTCTAGGATTCTAATTCTAGAGTTGGAAACAGTTTGGGTGCCAAGCTCAAGGCTTGCTTCAACTCTGCTCGTGATCAAAATAGGATTCAAACAATTTCTTTATTTATATAGGGACACCCATTACTGTAGATAGTGTTGCACAGGATAAGAACACATCCCAGCCAGTAAAAGTACAGTACAATCAAAACACATGCGGGAAGAGGAAACGACAAACAGAGGGATGTGTGCTTTGGGTGTACACCATCTTCAGGACAAACTAGCTAAGGTCCCAGAGCCTTTGAAAAACAAAGGTTATATGTTTAGAATGAGGAACAGCAATTGAACAAGCTGTGTGCAACTATTTGGGAATGCGATTCCGAGAATGTGAAATAGGGAAGGAGAGAGGACCAAGCTTAGACAGAGAGCAGGAAATTCTTGTTTACGTAAAGAAATATGTAGTAATCACAATTACTTAAATTTAATTTTATTAATATTTCCAAATACTATAAGGTTTACGGGGAAAGAGTGAGAACAATAAGGAATAGTAAAGAGTGAAAAAGAAAGTTACCAGAGATTTACCTAAAAGGAAAAAGCTAAGAGTAAAATCCAAATGGGAATTAAAACACACACACACACACACAGATATGTACATTGTTGACTTCCATTCTGAGACTTCGCTGCATTCTCGTCATTTTGGTACTTTATCTTCATCTTCCAGCTTCATTCTTCTTTTCTTCTATAAATTTTTCAAAGAGAGACCAATCTGTCTCTCTTATTGGATTTCCTGAGTTTTTTTTTCAATAGAAAAGTTAGTTTGTCCATATCTTTAATCTCTAAAATTTTAATCAACCAAATCTCTACATCTGGGATTTCCCCCAGTTTCCAATATTTCGCATAAACTATTCTTGCCGCCGTTGCTAAATATGTCAACAATATGTCTTTATTTTGGTCCAAATTAATGTCCGAATCCATAATGTTTAATAAATAATATTCGGGCTTTTTGGGAAAGGTAGTTTCTAAAATCTTCTGAGTTTCTATATGTATTTTTTTCCAGAATTCCTGTGCTTTTTTGTAAGTCCACCACATGTGGAAGTAACTACCTTCGTCTTCCTGGCAATGTAATAATCAAGATTTAAACATTAGTCTCCATGGTTCGCAAGTTTAATCTGGTTTGTGGAAGGACTTGGGATAGTTTGCTCAACACCTTTTGTTGGTTTCTTTAAAGTTTGGACTAAAATCCAGAACAGATGCACTTCTAATATCAGAAATGTTATGTTGATGCAGAGATGGAAAAACTTGCAGAAAGACTGATTATGTATTGTCGAAGGCTTTCATGGCCGGAATCACTAGGTTCTTGTGGGTTTTTTCGGGCTATATGGCCATGTTCTGATTATGGTTCTTGGTATTCCGTGCCCATAGCCAGTGTCTACGACCATACTTTCTTTTTAATCTTATAAAACTCTTGAATATATATATATATATATATATATATATATTAAAAAAGATAATACAGTATCAAGCAGCTTGTTTCTCAACTGTTCTGAAGGCAACCTTCCATGACAGTGCCATTCTGACATGTCCTTGTAGTTTGCAAATGTTTTAAAAACAAACACGGGAAACCTTTCTTTGCTCTTTCTTGATGATATCAGTGGAATTGCTTCAAAAAATAATTGATGTATTGTCGAAGGCTTTCATGGGCGGAATCACTGGGTTGTTGTAGGTTTTTTCGGGCTATATGGCCATGTTCTAGAACAGGGGTAGGGAACCTTTGGCCCTCCAGCTGTGGTGGACTTCAACTCCCACAATTCCTTGAGGCTCGGCATTGGGCCAAGGTAAGCCTTGGGGGCGAATGCCGAGCCTCAAGGAATTGTGGGAGTTGAAGTCCACCACAGCTGGAGGGCCAAAGGTTCCCTACCCCTGTTCTAGAGGCATTCTCTCCTGACGTTTCGCCTGCATCTATGGCAAGCATCCTCAGAGGTAGTGATGCTGATGATTTGATTGATTGATTGATTGACTGAGATATTTCTTTGTTACCTGCCAACCTACAAGGGCCCCTGTGGTGATAAACAAGTAAACAACTAAAAAGCAAGTACTAGAATAAAAATATTTTAATAATTAAAATAAAAAAGACCATGGGTGTATCTACACTGTAGAATTAACACAGTTCGACATCACTTTAACTGCTATGGATGCTTTAAATGCTATGGAACCTGGGAGTTGTAGTTTGGTGATGCACCAGCATTCATTGGCAGAGTAGGCTCAAGTCATTGTAAAACTTGCAAGATTCTATAATATTGAGCCACGGCATTTGAAGTAGTGCCAAACTGAATTAATTATACAATATAGACTGAAAGTTTGTAGGTTTAAATCTGGGGAGCGGCGTGAGCTTCCGCTGTCAGCCCCAGCTTCCGTCAACCGAGCAGTTCGAAGACAAGCAAATGTGAGTAGATCAATAAGTACCACTCCGGTGGGAAGATAACGACACTCTATGCAGTTATACCACCTACATGACCTTGGAGGTGTCTATGGATAACGCCGGCTCTTCGGCTTAG
Source organism: Anolis sagrei ordinatus (assembly GCF_025583915.1). NCBI lineage: Eukaryota > Metazoa > Chordata > Lepidosauria > Squamata > Anolidae > Anolis > Anolis sagrei. The sequence continues at coordinate 200,220,437 of NW_026847549.1, read as the reverse complement.
AAATGGAGATGAGCACCAACCCCCAGAGTTGGACACGACTGGACATAATGTCAGGAAAAAACCTTTACCTTTACCTTAGATCAGTTTTTCTCAACCTGGGGGTCGGGACCCTTGGGGGGGTCGCCAAAGACCATCAGAAAACACAGTATTTTCTGTTGGTCATGGGTTTCCTGTGTGGGAAGTTTGGCCCAGTTCTGTCACTGGTGGGGTTCAGAATGCTCTTTGATTGTAGGTGAACTATACATCCCAGTAACTACAACTCACAAGTGTCAATGTCTATCTTCCCCAAACTCCACCACTGTTCACATTTGGGCATATTGAGTATCCATGCCAAGTTTGGTTCAGATCCATCATTGTTTAAGTCCACAGTGCTCTACCTGGATGTAGGTGAACTACAACTCCCAAACTCAAGGTCCCACCAAAGTGTTTTCTGTTGGTCATGGGAGTTCTGTGTGCCAAGTTTGGTTCAATTCCATCATTGGTGGTGTTCAGAAGGCTCTTTGATTGTAGGTGAACTATAAATCCCAGCAACTACAACTCCCAATGACAAAATCACTGCCCCCTCCCAAACCCCACTTGTATTCCAATTTGGGCATATCGGATATTTGTGCCAAATTTGGTCCAGTGAATGAAAATACATCATATATTTACATTACAATTGATATCAGTACCAAAATGATAGTTATGAAGTAGCAATGAAAATGATTTTATGGTTGGGGGGGGGGGGGTCACCACAACAGGAGGAACTCTATTAAGGGGTCGTGGTAAAAGGAAGGTTGAGAACCACTGCCTTAGATTCACCCCATGACTTTGGAGACCTGGGTTTGAATTCCGGATTGGCGATAACGGTGCTCTATGCAGTCATGCCATCCACATGACCTTAGAGGTGTCTATGGACAACGCCGGCTCTACGGCTTAGAAATGGAGATGAGCACCAACCCTCAGAGTCGGACACGACTGGACTTAATGTCAGGAAAAAACTTTTACCTTTATCTTAGATTCACCCCATGACTTTGGAGACCTGGGTTTGAATTCCAGATTGGCGATAACGGCGCTCTATGCAGTCATGCCGGCCACATGACCTTGGAGGTGTCTATGGACAACGCCGGACTCTGGCTTAGAAATGGAGATGAGCACCAACCCCCAGAGTTGGACACGACTGGACTTAATGTCAGGCGAAAACCTTTACCTTAGATTCACCCCATGACTTTGGAGACCTGGGTTTGAATTCCAGACTGGTGATAACGGCGCTCTATGCAGTCATGTCGGCCACATGACCTTGGAGGTGTCTATGGACAACGCCGGCTCTTCGGCTTAGAAATGGAGATGAGCACCAACCCCCAGAGTCGGACACGACTGGACTTAATGTCAGGGGAAAACTTTTACCTTTACCTTAGATTCACCCCATGACTTTGGAGACCTGGGTTTGAATTCCGGATTGGCGATAACGGTGCTCTATGCAGTCATGCCATCCACATGACCTTAGAGGTGTCTATGGACAACGCCGGCTCTACGGCTTAGAAATGGAGATGAGCACCAACCCTCAGAGTTGGACACGACTGGACTTAATGTCAGGAGAAAACTTTTACCTTTACCTTAGATTCACCCCATGACTTTGGAGACCTGGGTTTGAATTCCAGATTGGCGATAACGGCGCTCTATGCAGTCATGCCAGCCACATGACCTTGGAGGTGTCTATGGACAACGCTGGCTCTTGGCTTAGAAATGGAGATGAGCACCAACCCCCAGAGTTGGACACGACTGGACTTAATGTCAGGGGAAAACCTTTACCTTTACCTCATATAGAGTAGTGGTTCTCAACCTGTTGGTCCCCAGGTGTTTTGACTTCAACAGCCAGCAATCCCAGCCACATGCCCTAGGAGGTGTCTATGGACAACGCTGGCTCTTTGGCTTAGAAATGGAGATGAGCACCAACCCCAGAGTTGGACATGACTGGACTTAATGTCAGGGGAAAACTAAGCTAGCAGTTCAAAAGCATGCAAAGTGAGTAGATCAATAGATACCACTGCTGTGGGAAGATAATGGTGCTCCATGCAGTCATGCCAGTCACATGACCTTGGAGGTGTCTACCGACAATGCCGGCTCTTTGGCTTAGAAATTGAGATGAGCACCAACCCCCAGAGTTGGACACGACTGGACTTAATGTCAGGGGAAAACCTTTACTAATCTGTTTTTAATCACAATGCACTTTTAAATTGTTTTTTTTTAAAAGTAACAGCGCCCCATGCAGTCAAGCCTGCCACAAGACCTTGGAGGCATCTACAGACAACACCTGCTCTTTGGCTTAGAAATGGAGATGAGCACCAACCCCCAGAGTCGGACACGACTTAATGTCAGGCGAAAACCTTTATCTCAGATTCACCCCATGGACACGACTGGACTTAATGTCAGGAAAAAACTTTTACCTTTATCTTAGATTCACCCCATGACTTTGGAGACCTGGGTTTGAATTCCAGATTGGCGATAACGGCGCTCTATGCAGTCATGCCGGCCACATGACCTTGGAGGTGTCTATGGACAATGCTGGCTCTACGGCTTAGAAATGGAGATGAGCACCAACCCCCAGAGTTGGACACGACTGGACTTAATGTCAGGCGAAAACCTTTACCTTTACCTTAGATTCACCCCATGACTTTGGAGACCCATGTTTGAATTCCGGATTGGCCATGGAAACCCATTGGGTAACCTTGGGCAAGTCACATTCTCTCAGCCTCAGAGGAAGGTAATGGCAAACCCATTCCGAGCAAATCTTGCCAAGAAAAAGGCTATGATAGTATCGAAGATATATAACAATTCCATGTCCCAATGCATGATCTTATTGTCTAGCAAGCTGGATTTTTCTCTCTCTAGCAATCTGTCTTTTTTTGCAGCTGCCAGAATGTTGTTGTTTCCTTCCTAAATTGAGAAGAGATGCCTGTTCTCCTTTGCTCCTTGTTAGCCCAGCTGAGTTGATAGAACAGAAGCCCGTGTTGATAATGGGATTGCCCTTAGGAGACAGGAAGAGAGACGCTCCCAATCTCGCACCATCCCTGTCGCTGGGCCTCTTTTGGTACGATGTAATGAATTGTGTGTCCTTTCCGCACAACCCCCTGCAGGGGTGCCAGCTGGCTCTTTTCTAGCATAACCTTGCGGTTGTCAAAAACACAGCTTTCTTTCATCTGCTTTTGGTGATGAGGCCACATGTTTTGATGCTAAATCAGAACTCACGGAATTTGATACGGAGTCATTGCAATGCCCTGTTGCTTTCATCTTCCATTTGGTGTGTGCCCACACTACAGTTCCAATAGTTTGATACCACCCCAATTGGGCATTTGGGGAAAGGGCTTTGAGTTCTGTGCTAGGGACTCAAGTCTCTTGACTTTTCAGGGAAAAGGAAAGATTAAAGTTTTTGCAACGCAGCCATGTATATATATTTAAATATTCATATATAGGAGGCCCCAGTGGCGAAGTGAGTTAAAGTGCTGAGCTGCTAAATTTGTTCACCGAAAGGTTGTAAGTTCGAATCCGGAGAGCGGCGTGAGCTTCAGCTGTCAGCCCCAGCTTATAGAATCATAGAATCAAAGAGTTGGAAGAGACCTCATGGGCCATCCAGTCCAACCCCCTTCTGCCAAGAAGCAGGAATATTGCATTCAAATCACCCCTGACAGATGGCCATCCAGCCTCTGTTTAAAAGCTTCCAAAGAAGGAGCCTCCACCACACTCTGGGGCAGAGAGTTCCACTGCTGAACGGCTCTCACAGTCAGGAAGTTCCTCCTAATGTTCAGATGGAATCTCCTCTCCTGTAGTTTGAAGCCATTGTTCCGCGTCCTAGTCTCCAAGGAAGCAGAAAACAAGCTTGCTCCCTCCTCCCTGTGGCTTCCTCTCACATATTTATACATGGCTATCATAGCTTCTGTCAACCTAGCAGTTCAAAAGCATGCAAATGTGAGTAGATCAATAGGTACCACTCCAGCGGGAAGGTAACGGCACTCCACGCAGTCATGCCAGCCACATGACCTTGGAGGTGTCTATGGACAACGCCGGCTCTTTGGCTTAGAAATGGAGATGAGCACCAACCCCCAGAGTTGGACACAACTGGACTTAATGTCAGGGGATAACCTTTACTTTTTATATAAGCTTGCTTACCTAGGCGATCCCTCATTGTCCGAGTAGGATAGCCTTCCAAGATCAGTGTACTGGCGGTGGGTACGTAGGTGACTGTAGAGCCCTATTCTTGTGAGGGCATCTGTTTCCAGGTGGAAGGCGGTCCCGGTCGGGGTTGGCTTGATGCGCCTTCCTCTTGGCACATTTCTCTCTTTCGCCCTCCATTCGTGCCTCTTCAAATTCTACAGCACTGCTGGTCACAGCTGACCTCCAGCTGGAGTGCTCAAGGGCCAGGGCTTCCCAGTTCCAACCACACAGCACTTCAGTGATTCCGGCCATTAAACCAACCCTTTTCCATGCAGGAAAAGCACAATCAAGGTCTTCCCAACAGATGGCCATCCAGCCTCTTTTTAAAAGCCTCCAAAGAGGCATTTTTCATGATCTGGACAGCTGAAGGCTTTGCTATAATGGACAAAGATTCATTTTCTTCTGAAAACTCCATTGGCTGAGGTCTCTTTGCAATATGATCTCTAGTGCCCCTTCCTTTTCTGAAATAAGGCCAGATATCTGACATTTCTCACCCACTGCATACTAACTAAGTTTTCATGTAAAATCTTGAAGATTGCTTTGATTCCATGGGGCATTAATGTGATTTCCTAATGATTGCTACAATCCTTGGTGTCCTCATCTTTGGGAAATGCAGTATGTTTTGTTCTCCGTGTTAAAAAATTAAGTACAAAAAAGAGTGGTCCATGCCTTGGTCACCTCCAGATTGGACTACTGCAATGCGCTCTATGTGGGGCTGCCCTTGAAAACGGCTGGGAAGTTCCCACTGGTCCAACGAACAGCAGCCAGGATGTTAACTGGGGCCCCTTACAGAGAGAGGTCAACCCTCCTGTTCAAGGAGCTCCACTGGCTGCCATTTATATTCTGAGCCCAATTTAAGGTGCAGGTGCTTACCTACAAAGTCCTGAACGGTTTGGGACCATCCTACCTGCGTGACCGCATCTCCGTCTACAAACCCACGGGTTCACTTCGGTCATCTGGAGAGGCCCTGCTCGTGATCCCGCCTGCGTCGCAAGCACGTTTGGTGGGGACACAAGACAGGGCCTTTTCTGTGGTGGCCCCCCGACTCTGGAACACCCTCCCCAAAGATCTTAGACAGGCCCCTACTTGGCAGTCTTTAGAAAGAACTTGAAGACCTGGCTGTTCCGATGTGCCTTCCCAGAATAGGAAATCTCCAATACCAAGTCCCAGAAGCACTTTATTAGAACTAAGATTGCTGCACACCGCACACTGCACTTGCCCTATAAGCCTTATATACCACCTGTCACATCAGCACTTTTAATCCTGTACCCATTACTCTGGCCCAGCCCAGTTTTATTGTGTCTTAGTGTATTGTTTATCGCTTGTTGTTATATTGCTTTAATTGTTTTTAATTTGCCTTAGGTTTTGTATTGTTATACTGTGTGTTGAGGCCTTGGCCTTTGTAAGCCGCATCGAGTCCTTCGGGAGATGCTAGCGGGGTACAAATAAAGTTTAATAATAATAATAATAATAATAATAATAATAATAATAATAATAATAACGTTTTGAAGATGGCAAAGTGGATGGAAGTGCCTGACTTGGTGTATGGAATAGATAGTGTCTAAACTGGTGTTGGTAGAGGAAAATAAGGAACTAAATATAAATCACTGGGTTGTTGTAGGTTTTTTCGGGCTATATGGCCATGGTCTAGAGGCATTCTCTCCTGACGTTTCGCCTGCATCTGTGGCAAGCATCCTCACTACCATATAGCCCCCCCCCCCAAAAAAACCTACAACAACCCAACCAAATATTTCATTTAGTGTTTATACTTTACTTGTGTTGGAAGAAGGAAATAAGGAACCTGATATTTATTGAAAAATGTTTTTACTTTACTGATGTTGCAAAAGGGAAATAGGGAACCAGATTTGCATTTAAAGTGCTTGCACTTGGTACTGGTAAGTAAAGTTTGGTTTCAAGATCCTTTTGCAGATACCAAAATGAATGGATGTTCAAGTCCCCTTATATATGGCGATGTAGTAAAATGGTGACCTTTATATAAAACTGCAAAATCAAAGTTTGCATCTTGGATTTTTTTAAAAAAAATCCAAAATGGTGGAATTTGTGGATACAGAATCCGTGGATATGGGGGGACAACTGTATGTTTAGAAATTATGATTTAAAAATATTTTGCCAATTTGAAATCATTGAGAAGTATCTATAATATTTTTAAAATATTCGTATGTTAGAAACACAGCAAAATCATTCATTTTTAGTAAGCTGGAAATTTTAGTATTGCAGTTTAGTCATGGTAAGATCTGTGACTTTCTAGCCCTGGGAATGAATGGAACCATTGTTGAGCTATAATATTTGGTGTGAATGAATGGCTCTGATGCCCTAATACATAGTGTGAACGATAGTCCGTACTGTGCAAATTTTCTCCTTGGCTGTCGGCCCAGAGCTTTAGGGCAAAGCTAACGGTTTCAATATTTGGAAAGGGCAATCAAAGCGGAATGGGAGCAACAGGGAAATGATCAAAGACAAAAGTCTGCTTGTTAATTTAGATGGAAATTCGGCAACCAGCCAACGTTTGAGGGACTTGAGGGTTTTTTCAATGGTGGAAAAGCTTTACGGCGCAGACAGATATCATGGTAAACAGAGGCTGGATGGCCATCTGTTGGGGATACTTGGATTGTGTCTTCTTGCACGGCCAAGTGGAATCAGACTGATAGCCCTTGAGGTCGCTTCCAAATTCTATAATTCTGTACATCTCTGGACATTCATTGGGGTGAATCTCAACCTAAAGCTTAATGGTGTAACACTAGAAAATCTGTCTACAGACGTCAAAATTGAGACTGAAATAAAACACTGCCTGAGCTCTGCGAGTGCAGCATTTTTCCGAATGAAGCAGAGAGTGTTTGAGGACTGGGACATCCGTAGGGAAACCAAGGTGCTTGTTTATACTATTGTGCGCTGGCTGTGCCCGTACCTTGGGAAGTCTGACTTGGCCACGGTAGTCCACGCTCTTGTTATATCCCGTATAGACTACTGCAATGCTCTCTACATGGGGTTGCCTTTGAAGACTGTCCAGAAGCTTCAACTGGTCCAACCGACAGCGGCCAGATTGCTAACTGGAGCGGCTCTCAGGAAGCATACAACTCCCTTGTTGCGCCAGCTCCACTGCCTGCCAGTTCGCTACCGGGCACAATTCAAAGTGCTGACTTTAGCCTATAAAGCCCTAAACGGTTCTGGCCCAACTTACCTGTCCGAACGCATTTCCTCTTATGAACCTGCAAGGACTTTAAGATCATCTGGAGAGGCCCTGCTCTCGGTCCCGCCAACATCATAAGTACGGTTGGTGGGAATGAGAGACAGGGCCTTCTCAGTGGTGGCCCCTCGGCTATGGAACGCCCTTCCTAGGGAGATTAGATCGGCTTCCTCGCTCCTATCATTCCGGAAGAATCTTAAGACATAGCTATTTGAGCAGGCATTTGAAAATACGGAATAACAGATATAATAACGGAATAACTATATGGCGGAACTGGACATTGTTTTAATGAATATCGATGGAAGTATGTTTCATTATAATGTTTGATTTTATTGTTGTTGATGTTTTTATATTGTATATTGTAATCGTGTCCTTGGTGGCATTGAATTCTTGCCTTGTAAACCGCCTCGAGTTGGCGGAAGGCTGAGAGGGGCGGTATAGAAATTTACTAAATAAATAAATAAATAAATATTGTCTTCCCAACCCTGTTATACGCCTGCGAAATGTGGATTGTCTTCCCAATATTCTGTCTACAAACATCACACTCAACTCCTACAATGATTCCATCAGTGTTGCCTCCAGAAAATCCCAAATCTCTTGGGAAGACAAGCGGACAAACGTCAGCATGCTGGAAGAAGAAGCAAAGACCACCAGCATTGAAGCGATGGTCCTCCGCCATCAACTCCACTGGACCGACCATGTTGTCTGAAGACCCCATCACTGTCTCCAAAAGCAGTTACTTTACTCTCAGCTCAAGAATGGAAAACGGAATATCAGTGGACAACAAAAAAAGATTGAAAGATGGGCTTAAAGCTAATCTTAAAAAATGTGGCATAAACACTGGGAGAGAACTGGGAAGCCTTGGACCTTGAGTGTTTAAACTAGAGGTCAGTTGTGACCAAGAATGATATGGATTTTTGAGGAGGCACAAATAGAGGGAAGAAGGGAAAAACTTGCCAAGAAGAAGGTGCATTAATCCAACCTTGTTGAGACTGCTTTCCATCTGGAAATATATGTGAATGAAGGACCATGCGGCTCCAGAATAGGTCTCTACAGACACTTATGGACCCACCACCAAGGCTCTTCCCTTGGAAGACAATCAGACTCATGGGCCAAGAGGAATCACATTGATGGTGACGATGATAATGATGAATCTCAAGCTTCCTAAATGGATCATGTTCAGAGGTTGCCCTCTCTAGGTTTTACAGCTTTGGCCAAAGGTCCATCAGTGCAGTTAGGATCTGCTGTTACCCACTGTTTCAAGTCTTCATGAAGTTTATTTAATTATTTAAAGCATTTATATTCTGACCTTCCCACCCCGAAGGGGACTCAGGGTGGAGCACAACATATAAACTGCAAACATTCAATGCATCATTGGTTTCTAGGTGGAAGGTGATCCCGGTCGGGGTTGGCTTGATGCGCCTTCCTCTTGCCACATTTCTCTCTTTTGCTCTCCATTCGTGCCTCTTCAAATACTGTAGCACTGCTGGTCACAGCTGACCTCCAGCTGGAGTGCTCAAGGGCCAGGGCTTCCCAGTTCTTAGTGTCTATGCCAGTGTTTTTAAGGTTGGCTTTGAGCCCATCTTTAAATCTCTTTTCCTGTCCACCAACATTCCGTTTTCCATTCTTGAGTTCGGAATAGAGCAACTGCTTTGGGAGATGGTGGTCGGGCATCGGACAACGTGGCCAGTCCAGCGGAGTTGATGGCGGAGGACCATCGCTTCAATGCTGGTGGTCTTTGCTTCTTCCAGCATGCTGACATTTGTCACCTGTCTTCCCAAGAGATTTGCAGGATTTTCCGGAGGCAGCGCTGATGGAATCGTTCCAGGAGTTGCATGTGATGTCTGTAGATAGTCCACGTTTCGCAGGCATATAGCAGGTGGGAGGACAATGGCTTTAGCAGGGTTGGGAGGACCTTGGTATCCCTATGGATGTCCCGGTCCTCAAACACTCTCTGCTTCATTCGGAAAAATGCTGCACTCGCAGAGCTCAGGCGGTGTTGTATTTCAGTGTCGATGTTGACTTTGGTGGAGAGGTGGCTGCCAAGGTAGTGGAAATGGTCAATGTTTTCTAATGTTGCAATCAATTGCATTGGCTGTAATGTATAATTGGAAAATTGGGGCCAAAACCATAAGGAATATCCTATAGATTTGGCATTTTAATCCAAAGCCTGATACCTCGAAGGACTGGAAAGAGTATACAGCAGAAAATGGAAAGTAAAAATATTATCCATAGCATTTACTGCTTGTGGTTGTACCATAGTTGGACATTCATCCCCAGCAATACTATACTTGGGATGCTTATTATTCCCTATTGAAAAGTTTGTTTTTCTCTTAACAGCATTTGTGTGTGAAGCACTTAAGTAATACGGTAGTTTACTGCTTATGGTTGTACTGTACTTGGACATTCATCTCCAGCAATAGTATACATGGGATGCTTATTATTCCCTATTGAAAAGTTTGTTTTTCATTAAACAGCCTCTGTGTGTGAAGCACTTAAGTAATAGTTTACATTGTGAAATGGCTATACAATGGCTCTATTCAGCGCTTGCTCTCTTTTGCTCGCTTGTAATAAACAAATATTTATGTCCACAATCCAGCTGGTGAGCAGAACCACTTACGCCCCAAAAGCAGCTTTGGGCTGGAACCAAAAAAGCTGGGTCTCCTCTAATAAGGCGGTGTTTGGCAACAGCAAGAAGACTGTTGTTTCCCTTCGTAACATTGGGAACGATGCCTACAACCGAGTAAGCAAATTGAATAAGAAAAGCAGTAAGCGAGAAAAGGGCGACCGCAATTTGGGCGCGGCGAGTGCTTTGGAAATGAACGTTTGGCACAGTTTACTCCTTGGCATACAAATGTTTATTTTTAAATTGCAGTATGAAACTATGGAGACCAATTGTCAGGGAGTACATTATTTATTTAAATAATAATAATAATAATAATAATAATTATTATTATTATTATTATTATTATTATTGTGCTAGTACGGCCATACCAGGCGCTCCAACTTCTTTTCCTTTCTATTGAGTATTTGCATGTATTCCGAAGTTCCATGCATTTTGCAATAAGGTGGCTTTCCTTGGTTTGCAATCATAGGGCCAATGACCCATCAATTATCATTATGTTCTTTAGTTCTGCCCCTTTTTCTGGGTTAAGGAGGGAAAAGGGGGACCTCTAGTTCAGTTCACACAGAGAAGCCTTTCGTACAGGACGTGAATCAGTTCCACCTGTAGAAAGCTTCATCTTTTACAGCTTTGCTGGGGGGATCCAGTCCCACAGCTCTACAGAGAACTACAGCATAGCCTTTGTTGGGGAATTTAGTTCCACAACTCTACAGCCAGCTCTTTGCTGGAGAAATACAGCTCCACAGTTTTACAGCCAGCCTTCACTGGGAATTGAAAGCCTTCTTTCCTCTTGGAAATCTACTAAAGGACTCTGTTTGGTAAGGACCACTCACGGCAGCCATAAAACAATTTGGACAGGGTGTAAGGGCCCACGCCAGCAGAGCTTAAGCCAGATTGCCCAGGGAGGGGTCAAGGATTTCCCTTGTAGAAGGAAGAAACAGTTTATGAAGAAAGTTGCCTGTCCCTTGTGGACAAGATTTAAGCAAGCCACCAGTTGATTCAAAGCCTTGAAGTATTTGTTTGATTTATTGAAGATTTAAGCAACAATAAAAACTTTGTTGAACTTTCTAAGTCTTTAAAAGAACTTTGTGTGGGGAAATCCAAAAGGCCTCTCAGCCGAGGCACCCCCGGCGTCCTGTTGGGCATTCAGAAAACACGTCCTGTCTACAGACTCTTTCACAGGCCCAGCGCGTGACAGCACAATAAGAATTAATAATAATAAACTTTATTTATACCTACCACCATCTCTCCAAGGGGACTCGGGGCGGCTTACATGAGGCCAAGCCCAGCAACACATCAGTAAACAACAAAGCATCAAGCAAATAAAATATAACTTATATATAAACAATAACAGACAGAATGTAAAACCTTATGGCCGGGCCAGATGTAATAAATACTGGGCGTGAACAGAGATAGGATGTATCTAAGCAGGAGGGTTTTAAAAGATAATGTAGGGAGACCAACCCAACGGGTAGTTAAAGTGCTTCTGAGGACGATTGCAGATAATTAATCAGAGCAGGGCATTGTTTCCTTATTCAGGGAAGGCACACTGGAACAGCCACGTTTTCAGGCTCCTCCTAAAGACTGCCAATGTGGGGGCTTGTCTGATATCCTTGGGGAGTGAGTTCCAGAGTCGGGGGGCCACCACAGAGAAGGCCTTCTCCCTCGTCCGCACCTGCGAAGGGGGTGGGAGCGAGAGCAGGGCCTCTCGAGATGATTGAAGAGATGTGGGTTCATACACCTTGTATTGGGACCGGAAAATGAACGGCAGCCAATGGAGTTCCTTAAACGGGGGGGGGGGGGGGTTGACCACTCCCTGTAAGTCACTCCAGTTAGTAGCCTGGCTGCCGCCCATTGTACCAATTGAAATTTCTGAGCTGTCTTCAAGGTCAGCCCTACGTAGAGTGCATTACAGTAATCCATGGTTATTTGGTTATTGTTTATCTACGTATTTTCATAATATTGTGCGCCACCTCTTGTGGAGAGTGGAGTAAACAACAAACAGCATCTTGGAGAGCCACCATGGTGCAGTGGCATGCACATTGGGTGCAAATGCCCATTTGATTATGCAAGCACTTGGGTAGGTCACATTTTCTCAGCCTCAGTGGAGACCAATGATAAATTGCTTCTGAATCGACTTTTCAAGAAAACTCTAGAATAGGGTGACTATAAATAAGAGTTGGCTTGAAGCTGGGAACAACTGGAATATACTGGTTTGAGCACTGAATTTTTTTTTCATGTCAGGAGCGACTTGAGAAACTGCAAGTTGCTTCTGGTGTGAGAGAATTGGCCATCTGCAAGGACGTTGCCCAGGGGACGCCCAGGATGATTTGATGTTTTTATCATCCTTGTGGGAGGCTTCTCTCATGTCCCCGCATGAGGAGCTGGAGCTGATAGAGGGAGCTCATCCCCTTCTCCCCGGATTCGAACCTGTGATCTGTCGATCTTCAGTCCAGCTCCAGCCTAAGCCCCTGGTGGCGCAGTGGGTTAAACTCCTGTGCCGGCAGGACTGAAGACCGACAGGTCGCAGGTTCGAATCTGGGAAGAGGCGGATAAGCTCCCTCTATCAGCTCCAGCTCCTCATGCGGGGACATGAGAGAAGCCTCCCACAAGGATGATGAAAACATCAAATCATCGGGCGTCCCCTGGGCAACGTCCTTGCAGACGGCCAATTCTCTCACACCAGAAGCGACTTGCAGTTTCTCAAGTTGCTCCTGACAGGACAAAAAAACAACAACCAAAAAACAAACAAACAAACAAACCACCGGGAGCTCCAGCACTGGGATAAGATTCTTGGAAGATCAGGATTTGACTTCTTCTCAAACATGGACATCTGTAGATGAGCCACACTGTCTCAGTTTAACACAAAAGCAATGGCAAATTGCCAGAAATAAATCATGCCAAGAAAATACTGGCAAAATTGTCTATTTTGGATCTCCTTGACCTTTTAATCTCATTTGTAGAGAGAAGAGAAAGGGTATAAATAAACATAAACATAAACAAACAAAATAATAATGTTTTTAAACGTTTTTTTAAATGGCCATATTTTAGCCTATTTATTTATTTACTGCATCTATATACCGCTTTTCTCAGCCCTGGGTGGGGACTCAAAGCGGTGTACAACAAGTAATGGCAAGGTTCAGTGCCAACATAAATATGAAACCAAAGCATAATAACTAAAATGATAACATACTGTATAAGTATAAATTAAACCTTAAAATCATATTAAACATAGAACATAAACAGACATTTGAAATTGTAATATAGATTTAAAAACGTCTTAATATAGCATTAAAATCACAATATCCAGAATCGTAATCCGAAGCCATTCCTATTGTCAATTGCACTTATGTCCGATTCATTTGTTGTACTGCATTACTTTACTACCTGAAGGCTTGGTCCCATAGCCATGTCTTTACGTTTTTTCTGAAGGCCAAAAGGAAGGGCACTGATCTAACTGGAGAGGGAATTCAATAGCTGAGGGGCCACCACAGAGAAGGCCCTGTCCACTAGTTGTGCCTGTGAAGGAGGTGGTACCAAGAGCAGGGCCTCCCCTGAAGATCTTAATCTCCAAGATGGTTCATAGAGGGAAATGCGTTTGGACAGGTAAGCTGGATCAGAACTGTTTAGGGCTTTGTAGGCTAAAGCCAGCACTTTGAATTGTGCATGGTAGCCAGGGGCAGCTCAACCCATTACACATAGTAAGCATTGCAGTATAGTTGATTTTGCCCAGAGGTGCTCTTGGGGGAAAATAGACCTTGACATATGCGAGTTGTAGTTACTGGGATGTATAGTTCACCTAATCAAAGAGCATTCTGAACTCCACCCATGATGGAATTGAACCAAATATGGCACACAGAACTCCCACGATGAACAGAAAATATATATCAGTGATTGGTTGGGGGGTGCCAAAATACTCTTTGCTTACCATTGAAAATTACCTAGGGCCGCCTCTGTTGGTAGCAGACAGGTAACCAGTAGATCTGGCACAACAGGCGGATTGTATGTTCCCTGTATGCAGGTCTAGTGAGGAATCTGGCTGCTGCCTGTTGGATCATTTGGAGCTTCCGAACAGTCTTCAAAGGCAACCCCACGTAGAGTGCATTGCAGTAGTCTAATCAGGATGTAGCTAGAGCATGGACCACTGTGGCCAAGTCCATGCTCTAGTTACATCCTGATTAGACTACTGCAATGCACTCTACGTGGTGTTGCCTTTGAAGACTGGGGCGGCTTACATGGGGCCCAAGCCCAAGGCAGAATACAATTAAAAACAAAACAATAACAATTAAGACAGCATAAAACAGCATAAAACAAAACAGGCTGAATCCAGGATCACTCTCAAGCTGCGTCTTCAGGGGGAGTGTAACCCCATCCAACACAAATCTCTTTTGGTCACCTTGGAAATAACTGTGCAGGTCCCCTGAAGTTGCCCACCATTGGTTTCCAAGTTTTGATACTTGCATTTTTGTTATTTCCTCAGCTTTTAAAAAATGAGTTATATCGAGGAAAAGGCTCGATCTATCAATTTCTTTGCCGTTCTCTTGTATTGCTTTTTCACTTAATAATTGCACCAATCCACGAAGAACAGAGCATAAATCTTGTCAGATGTTGATGCCAAGGAAGGACATCGCGTTCTCTGGACTCCAAAAGGCTTTTGCCCTTTCATTGTCCCCACAAAGGAGAAAATAATTTCTGACAGCAGAAAGGAAATGAGCACCAGGGAGTTGGTGTCCTTTCTTGTTTTCAGTGAAAAATGTCAGGATTTGGTGGAACGGACTCATTTTTTTTAGCCGTGGTTGGAGAACACATCTTTAATGTGAGCTAAAGGTGCCTTAATAATTGGAACATATATATATATATATATATATATATATATATATATTACAATACACATTAGTATTTGAGTGTGTGATCATTTTGAAAAATAAGTGACAATGGTGTCATGTAGTAAAGAAAAATGAGACAAGTGTTGAAGGATTATTGGCTTGATTTCAAACAGCGACAATGTGTTTCCTAGAAGTGTTGTGACTGAATGTGCATCTAAAGTAGACAGGCCGATTTTTATAAACAGGTGTTGTAGTGGAGTCTGTTAGCCACACTGCAACTGGTAGTAGGGCTGTCAGAAGAGGGAAAAGGAGTGCCCAAGAGTTAGATGAGGAACAACAGAGGAAGAGGATCCGGGAGATACTCATGTCACCCACTGATGAAGATTCCTTCGAGAGGTTTTCTGAAAGCGAGATGAGTGAGGAGGAGGAAGGAGATGCAATGGGTGTAAATAGGGGAACTAAGAGGGTTACTCGGGAGCAGGAATCGGATGAGGAGCGACAGAGGAAGAAGATTCGGGATATACTTACTGCTCCCACAGAAGAGGAGGATTTCATGGGTTTCTCTGGGAATGATGGGTCTGGGAGTGATGGGGATGAGGATGAATCACTGGATTGGACCAAGGTGCAAGAGGTTCGGGATGTGTGTACTCAACCAATGTCTAGTGACACGTTTGCAGGGTTTTCTGGTGGGACCCCTGGGGGGTCGCGAGGGGGTGTCAGAGGGGTCACCAAAGACCATCAGAAAACACAGTATTTTCTGTTCGTCATGGTGGTTCTGTGTGGAAGTTTGGCCCAATTCTATCATTGGTGGGTTCAGAATGCTCTTTGATTGTAGGTGAACTATAAATCCCAGCAACTACAACTCCCAAATGTCAAGGTCTATTTTCCCCAAACTCCACCAGTGTTCACATTTGGGCATATTGAGTATGTGCCAAGTTTGGTCCAGATCCATCATTGTTTGAGCCCACAGTGCTCTCTGGATGTAGGTGAACTACAACTCCCAAACTCAAGGTCAATGCCCACCAAACCCTTCCAGTATTTTCTGTTGGTCATGGGAGTTCTCTGTGCCAACTTTGGTTCAATTCCATTGTTGGTGGGGTTCAGAATGCTCTTTGTTTACATGTTAACTATAAATCCCAGCAAGTACAACTCCCAAATGGCAAAATCAATCCCACCGCGAATCCCACCAGTATTCAAATTTGGGCATATTTGAGCCAAATTTGTTCCAGTGACTGAAAATACATCCTGCAGATCATTATTTACATGGCAATTCATAATGTTAGGGTTATGGTTGAGGGTCACCACAACATGAAGAACTGTATTAAGGGGTCGTGGCATTAGGAAGGTTGAGAACCACTGGTCTATTGGCACGTTTGTGGGGTTTTCTGGTGGTGGGGATTGGCAATCGGGAGATACTGTGGAATCTTGGGGAGAGCTAAGTCTTGACAAGAGGTGGAAAAGTTGGAGGGATGGGTGTCGGCGTTCAGGTGTGAAAGCTAAACCAGTTGTAAGTGATGACGATGGGGTGGAGGGCAGCTCATCATCGGATGATGAGTTGTAAGATAAAAGTAAGCACTGAAATAGAAGAACTTTGCAGTAGGTCATTTCATACACTGTATTTATAATAACTTTGTGCATTAAACTAGGTTGATGTGCATTGAACCATCAGAAAGCAAAGATGCTATGCTCTCAGCTTTCTGATGGTTCCATGGATTTTGGAGTATTTGGGATTTTGGAATTCTTCTTCTATCTCTTCGGGATGAGGGCAGTGGCAGTTGGGATGGATGGATAGCCTTTCATCTGGTTCTCCTTCTCTTCCTCTGAGACTAGGGCAGTGGCAGTTGGGATGGAGGGAGAGCTTTTCACATGCCTCTGGGTATAGCCATAATGGAAGTGAGCCTGCTTTCCTCTTCTTCCCTCCTCTTCCTCCAAGACCAGGGCAGTGGCAGTTGGGAGGAAGAGAGGGCTTTTCATCTTCTTCAGGGTCTAGTCATGATGAAGATGTATATGCTTCTTTCACCTGGCTCTTCCTCTCCCCCTCTGGGAGCCTTTCATCTGGTTCCCCTTCTCTTCCTCTGAGACCAGGGCAGTGGCAGTTGGGATGGATGGAGAGCCTTTAATCTGACACTTCTTTTCTCCCTCTGAGGCCAGGCCAGTGGCAATTGGGATGGATGAAGAGCCTTCCATTTGATCTTCTCATCTTTTGAGGCCAGGGCAGTGGCAATTGAGATGGTGAGCCTTCCATCTGGCTCTTCTTCTCTCCCTCTGAGGCAGGGGCAGTGGCAGTTGGGATGGATGGAGAGCCTTTAATCTGCTCTTCTTTTCTCCCTCTGAGGCCAGGCCAGTGGCAACTGGGATTGATGGAGAGCCTTCCATTTGGCTCTTCTTCTCCCCTGCTGAGGCCTGGGCAGTGGCAGTTGGGATAAATGGAAAACCTTCCATTTGATCTTCTCATCCTTTGAGGCCAGGGCAGTGGCAATTGAGATGGTGAGCCTTCCATCTGTCTCTTCTTCTCTCCCTATGAGGCAGGGGCAGTGGCAGTTGGGATGGATGGAGAGCCTTTAATCTGACTCTTTTCTCCCTCCGAGGCCAGGACAATGCCAGTTGGGATGGTGAACCTTCCATCTGGCTCTTCTTCTCTCCCTCTGAGGCAGGGGCATTGGCAGTTGGGATGGATGGAGAGCCTTCCATCTGGCTCTTTACTCCCTCTGAGGCCAGGGCAGTGGTAATTGCGATGGATGGAAAACCTTCCATCTGGCTCTTCTCTCTTGCTGAGGCTGGGGCAGTGGCAGTTGAGATGGAGACCATTTCATCTGGCTCTTTTCTCTCCAGTTGGGAGAGTTGGAGACTTTCGGCTTGGGTGCAGTTGCATCATTCGCCAGAATGCTATTGAAATTGCCCTCTGTTTTACCCCAGTTATTCACCAAATGCCTTCCAGCCTGGGAATCACATCTTATGGCACCATCTCGTCTTCCAATTTGGGTTGTCTCGCCTCAGGGCTTTCATGGTCAAAGCCATTCCAGTGGGGATTAATCCAGATTACCTGTGCCAAATCAGGACAATCGTAATCACAATAATAAAGGAGTCACCCCCTCTTCACCCCTTGGTTGCTTCCCACCTTTCTGCAGAGGGTTTCTTTGTGCTGTGGATGTTCCCAACGGGGGAGGACAGGCACGCACCTTGCTTCTTAGGTAGACGAAACATAGGAATTATCTCGAGTTTTAATTTACACAAGGAGCCGGTTGCTATTTCTGGCTGCTTAATCCCTCGTGGGCTTATTAGTGTTGCCAGCTCACTTTTACATGAAGCGGTTCATATTCCTTCACCTGAAACCCTGCAAAGCTGTCCAAATATGTTGCCATACAAGTTTTGAGTAACTGCCTTGGAAGCGGGACAGATGTCCCACACGTGCTCCGTGTTTTATGTATAGGCTTTATCTTATGGTGCAAGTCATAGGGCCAATTATGGCAAACATCTGTTGCATGCAAGTTGCCCATGAAGTGCATCTGCACTGCTGAATTAATGCATTTTGACACCATTTTTGCCATCTTGACTTACTTACTTACTTAGGCGATCCCTCGTAGTATGAGGATGATGGTCCTCCAAGGTTGGTGTTCTGGCGGTGGGTCCGTAGGTGACTGTGGAGCCTTATTCTTGATCTACATCTTCTACCACAGTGAGGGCATTGGTTTCCAGATGGAAGGCGCTCCCGGTCAGGGTTGGCTTGACGACCCTTCCTCTTGGCACGTTTCTCTCTTTCGCCCTCCATTCATGCCTCTTCAAATTCTGAAGCACTGCTGGTCACAGCTGATCTCCAGCTGGAGCTCTCAAGGGCCAGGGCTTCCCAGTTCTCAGTGTCCATGCCAGAGTTTTTAAGGTTTATTTATTTATTTTATTTATTTACAGCATTTATATTCCACCCTTCTCGCCCTGCAGGGGACTCAGGGCAGATTACAATATACACATATATGGCAAACATTCAATGCCAATTAGACACACAACGTATATAAACATACACAGAGTCTATTTAACTTTTTCTGGCCGCCAGGGGAGCTGTCGCTTTCATCGTCCATCTGTGACACTGATGAAGTACTTCCGCGTTCCCCGCATGCTTTGCTGGAGTGCTTTTTGCTGGAGTCTTTTTTATGGCCTCATAAATTAGTTAAATTAGCCTCCCCACAAAGTGGTACCTAATTTTCCTACTTGACAGATGTAACTGTCTTTCAGGCTGCAAAGGTCGACAACAAGCTACACAATTGGTCAGACACTCACTCCGACCCAGGCTGGCTTCGAACTCATGATCTCTGAGGTTGGCTTTGAGCCCATCTTTCAATCTCTTTTCCTGTCCTCCAACATCTCGTTTTCCGTTCTTGGGTTCGGAGTAGAGCAACTGCTTTGGGAGACGGTGGTCGGGCATCCGGACAACGTGGCCGGTCCAGCAGAGTTGATGGCGGAGGACCATCGCTTCAATGCTGGTGGTCTTTGCTTCTTCCAGCGCGTTGACATTTGTCCGCTTGTCTTCCCAAGAGATTTGCAGGATTTTTCGGAGGCAGCGCTGATGGAATTGTTCCAGGAGTTGCATGTAACGTCTGTAGACAGTCCACGTCTTGCAGGCGTATAGCAGGGTTGGGAGGACAATAGCTTTATAAACAAGCACCTTGGTATCCCTACGGATGTCCCGATCCTCAAACACACTCTGCTTCATTTGGAAAAAAGCTGCACTCGCAGAGCTCAGACGATGTTGAATTTCGGTGTCAATGTTGACTTTGGTAGAGAGGTGGCTGCCAAGGTAGCAGAAATGGTCAACATTTTCTAATGTTACACTATTAAGATGTATTTCTGGCATTGGAGAGGGATTGGCTGGTGACTGCTGGAAGAGCAGTTTGGTTTTCTCGATGTTTAATGACAAGCCAAGCTGCTTGTATGCTTCTGCGAAGGTGTTTAGAGTAGCTTGTAGGTCTTCTTTTGTTTAGCCAGATGTTTTCATCTGTGAACCATTGGAAAGTATGTACGAAGGAGTTGTTTGTAGCTGGAGAGGATGGGTATCTTGATAGGGATCAATGCAACTGCTTTTGCACTTTACCTGGGGATGTGGATATATATGTGGATTACCATGACGAATGCTTTGCATGTCAACATTTCTTTGCACAACGCTTGACAAGACCCAGACCCAAGGTTGGGCATAGAGAGAGAGAGCACATACCTTCCAGTTGAAAGCTCTGTGCATTTCATTTAGCAGCGGTTTCGCTTATGGATTCAATCAATTGGGGGGTCAGACTACATCCTGGGATGTTCCCCATTTTTAAACAGAACAGGGTTGGACTGGATGGCCTTTAGGATCCCTTCCAACATTGGGTTCTGTGAATCATTTGCCATACTGCATTTTTGTTGTGATCACAGATGTCCATGTCAGATACAGGTTTGTTTGCAAGTCTCTTTTCCTTTTAACACCTGCAGAAGGAGGTGGACCTAAAATTGTTTCGGAGGTAGGTTGCCAATTGCCAAAAACTGTAGATTTTTGTGCCTAACAGTCATAGAAAATGCACTTTGTTTATATTTTGTATTACTGTGCTTGTATAAATACCAGTTTCGTTGCATTGTGTACAGATTGGGACTGAAGCATGCACTGGAAGAAACACTTTAGCAAAAATACCGATATGAGTTCAATATCTGAAATCGGAAATAATAAAAAATCCAAAATGGTATAGACTGATATAGTTCCTTCTTTGCTTTATGATGCTTGATGTACACAAAGGTTTGCTTCATGCACAAGAGGATTAAAAATTGTGTATAGAATTACCTTTAGACAGTGTGCAGTCAGTTTATGTGAAATATGACTGACACTTTTAAAATGTAAACAAACGTATTTCTGGATATGTAAGGTATTCCCCTTATATAATATAAACATGCAGGAATACAAAAGTCGTGCATAAATTAACTGGTTTAGGGATCCTTTGGACCTGTGTTTCTCAACCTTCTGAATGTCGCAACCCCTTAATACAGTCCTCATGTTGTCGTGACCCCCAACCACAATATTATTTTTGTTGCTATTTCATAACTGTCATTTTGCTACTGTTATGAATCATATGTAAATATCTGATATGCAGGATGTATTTTCATTCACTGGACCAAAAACATGCAAATGTGAATAGATCAATAGGTAGCACTTCGGCAGGACAGTAACAGCGCTCCATGCAGTCATGCCGGCCACATGACCTTGGAGGTGTCTACGGACAACGCCGGCTCTTTGGCTTAGAAAAGGAGATGAGCACCACCTTCCAGAGTAAGGCATGACTAGATTTAATCTCAAGATGAAACCTTTATATGTGGCAATTTTGGCATTTTATATATAGTCATTTTGGCATTTTATATGTGGCACAATTTTTTATTTAGGTATGTATATATATATATATATTTATTTACATATATATATATACACACACACACATTTATTTAGGTATGTGTGTGTGTGTGTGTGTGTGTGTGTGTGTGTATACACACATATAGCCATTTTGGCATTTTATATGTGGCACAATTTTCATTTTGGCATTTATATATATATTTTTCATATGGCCATTTTGGTATTGTATATATAGCCATTTTGGCATTTTAAATATGGCTATTTTGGCATTTTATATATAGTCATTTTGGTATTCTATTACTTATTTTTTTATTACTTATTACATTTATTTATATGTACATTTATTTATGTGTACACCTGGAATATTGTGTCCAATTCTGGGCACCACAATTCAAGAGAGATATTGACAAGCTGGAATGTGTCCAGAGAGGGCGACTAAAATGATCAAGGGTCTGGAGAACAAGCCCTATGAGGAGTGGCTTAAGGAGCTGGGCATGTTTTAGCCTGAAAAAGAGAAGGCTGAGAGGAGATATGATAGGCATGTATAAATATGTGAGAGGAAGCCACAGGGAGGAGGGAGCAAGCTTGTTTTCTGCTTCCTTGGAGACTAGGACGCGGAACAATGGCTTCAAACTACAAGAAGGAGATTCCATCTGAACATGAGGAAGAACTTCCTGACGGTGAGAGCCGTTCAGCAGTGGAACTCTCTGCCACAGAGGGAGTGTGGTGGAGGCTCCTTCTTTGGAGGCTTTTAAACAGAGGCTGGATGGCCATCTGTCAGGGGTGATTTGAATGCAATATTCCTGCTTCTTGGCAGAATGGGGTTGGACTGGATGGCCTATGAGGTCTCTTCCAACTCTAGGATTCTATGATTCTATATCCCTCTTTTTCTCTTGATATGGAGACTCAAAGTGGCTCACAATTAAAAACATTACCATACAACTTAATATATACCAATGTACAAATATCAAAACAGTATTAAATATAGTTAATATTAAAAACATTTCAGGTTAAATCCATAAAAGCATATACCATAAGTATATTTTATATACAGCTGTTTGGGCATTTTTTTGGCATTTTGTATATAGTTATTTTGGCATTTTGGCTGAAGATGAGACACTCTGCAAGATATTTCCCATAACAAATAGGGTCAGTTGAGCTCCTTCTCTCAATAGCAACATTCTTAATGTACAGGCGAAGGACCTACTTAAGCTTCTATGCAGTTTCTTTTTTGCTTTGTTTTTGCAAGTGCAGATGTCTTTTGAGACATAAAAGTGCATTGAGCAGCAGGAACCATATTGGCCCAGAATGGCTTTGATGCCAAAATACCATGTAAACCAATTTGTCGTAGTCGGGCTTTTTAAGTGAAACCATGCCTTTGCCGTTTTGGGCTTGCTTTGCACGGAAGTGGGATTGTTCTGCAAGGATGGAAACTTTGAACTTTGATGGAGTCGTATACATATTTTATAGAGGAAATATAGTTTTTTCTACTGAAACGGGGAATAGTCAAGCAATGGTTGGAGTCATATGCTTCGGCGAAATGAGATGGTAGAGTCAGAGAAGCCGAGATAATTGTAGATGATGGTTTCAGATGATTCCTGTATCCGGTGGTAGTGAAAACTGACTTCCGAAATGGATATTATGGGATTGCAATAATGCTGCGTTTTTCCTTGTCATAAAGATACAGTGAAAGACATCCAGAATTTGGAATTAACACATTGCAAACCATGACATTATCATGCATGTTAATGTAAAAAAAAATAGTTTCTCAAAAATTTGCAAAATTTAGTTATTGGTAATATTATGTATGTATATGTGTGTGTGTGTGTGTGTGTGTGTGTATATATATATATGTTGATTTATGGTGACACAATACATTCCAATATTAATGAAAGGTTTATAAAGGGGATTTTTTTTAAAAAAAAATGTGGAATTTTGCATATACAAAATTCTGTTAATCAGAACTCAAGCAATGAACTAGTTAAGTTTGTCTTTACTTATTGTAATTTGGTTTTAATAACTGTATTTCAATATTAATATCAATGCAATACGGAGTTTATGGCACGCTAGAGCAGTGATGGGCAACCTTTTGAGCTTAGTATGTCAAAATTTGCCAAAAACCTGAGCATAACTTGGGTGGGGTGTCAACTTCGAGAAAAAAGCAACATAATTTTGCAATATTTATAGTTTAAATAAGAAATTGCTGATGTGGGTTCTACTACCGGTTCCAATCTGCGTCTTGGGTCCCGAGTAGACCTACCAGTCAAGGCTATGTAGATTCTCCAGCTGGAGTTCTTTGGGTCTGCAAAACTGTTTTCTTCCGAACCTTTAGGACTGTTTCCCTCAGATGCTGTAAAGCTGAGAGGCTGTAAGCTCCCAGCCAGAGCTTTGGAATTTCTGCCCCGGATGCTGTAGGAAATGAAGCTTTTCTACGGATGGAGCTAATCCACATCCTGTAGCTTAGCTTTCCACTATAAGACTGAACTAAAAATGGCTCCCTCTCTTCCCATGGCCCTGGGGAAAGGGGCGGAACCAAAACTTAACAATGATAGACAGGTGGCTAGCCCTATGATTGCAAACCAAGGGAAGCCACCTTGTTGCAAATGCATGGAACCTTGGAATATATGCAAACACTCAATAGAAAGAAAACGAAGCAGAAGCTCCTGGTACAGTCGTACGAGCACAGCATTGTCTCTGTATGAAAGGATCCACTTGGGTGGTGGGCAGTACGGTGCTTGTGGGGAACATTGGCAGGGATCTTGGACATGTTCACGGTGCTTGCTATGACCCTCAATGTCATTGGAGAGAGGGCCATTGGTGTCTCTGGAGTTTTTGAGATCTGGTCTATAGGCTATTACAAAACTGACTTATATAAGTGCAAAAGAGGATGTGTAATGTTTTGGAGACAATATGCTTCAAGGCAGTGTTCATCCAGATTCTTTGTTCTCTTCGCCTGTCACACATCTAAAACGAAGTGTCTGTTTGGGACTTTTTGGGTAAATGTACCCATTTCTTCAGGTAATCTCAGAACTATAATTAGATAAAAGCAAAAAAAAAAGTTGCAAGATATGAACTAACAAACGATGCATCACCAAACCAAAATGTTCCTTTGCATAAAAGTATAAGGGTGCATCTACATTGTACATAGAATTAATGCAGTTTGACACCATTTGAACTGCCATGGCTCGATGCTGTGGAAGCCTGGGAGTTGTAGCTTGATGAGGTCTCAACATTCTTTGACAGAGAAAGGTAAAGACCTTGTAAAACTGCAACTTCCAGGGTTGCATAGCACTGAGTCGTGGCAGAATATGTATACGTGTGCATGAGTCCAGTGTTTTTCAACTTCATGCCTTCAAGAAGTTCCTTGCAAGGTAGAAGCAGCTGAGATAAGAATGGGTGATTTATCTCAACTTTCATAAAATCATAGAATCCTAGAGTTGGAAGAGACCTCATGGGCCATCCAGTCCAACCCCACTCTGCCAAGAAGCAGGAATATTGCATTAAAGCACCCCCGACAGATGGCCATCCAGCCTCTGTTTAAAAGCTTCCAAAGAAGGAGCCTCCACCACACTCTGGGGCAGAGAGTTCCACTGCTGAACAGCTCTCACAGTCAGAAAGTTCTTCCAATGTTCAGATGGAATCTCCTTTCTTGTAGTTTGAAGCCATTGTTCCACATCCTAGTCTCCAGGGCAGCAGAAAACAAACTTGCTCCCCCCTCCCTATGATTACTTCTTCTCACGTATTTATACATGGCTATCATGTCTCCTCTCAGCCTTCTCTTCTTCAGGCTAAACATGCCCAGCTCTTTAAGCCGCTCCTCATAGAGCTTGTTCTCCAGACCCTTGATCATTTTAGTTGCCTTCCTTTGGACACATTCCAGCTTGTCAATATATTTCTCTTGAATTGTGGTGCCCAGAACTGGACACAATATTCCAGGTGTGCTCTAACCAAGGCAGAATAGAGGGGTAGCATGACTTCCCTGGATATAGACATTATCCCATTGGGTTTCTTTTTGTCGCTGCATCATATTGTTGGCTCATGATTGGTCTTTGGTTTGGGACCTGTGATGATCCAAGCTGGCAACCCTAATCTTAAAGTTTTAGGCATAACCATGCAGAAGCTGGGAATTTGCTAAACGGAGGCACTAGGAATATGAAGAAGCAGTAAGGGATGGAGCTGTCCAGATTTGGCACCAGGATCTGAGACTTTTCCACAACTAACGCAAATGAAAAGGTCCCTCCAGTTGTTTTGCATTGGATGTAAACACAGAAACCATACTGCCATGGACTTACTTACTTAGGCAATCCCTCATTGTCCAAGTAGGATTGTCTTCCAAGATTGGTGTACTGGCGGTGGGTCCGTAGGTGACTTTGGAGCCCTTTTCTTGATCTACATGTTCTCCCGCAGTGAGGGCATCGGTTTCCAGGTGGAAGGTGGTTCCGGTTGGGGTTGGCTTGTTGTGCCTTCTCTTGGCATGTTTCTCTCTTTCGCCCTCCATTTGTGCCTCTTCAAATTCTACAGCACTGCTGGTCACAGCTGACATCCAGCTGGAGCACTCAAGGGCCAGGGCTTCCCAGTTCTCAGTGTCTATGCCAGAGTTTTTAAGGTTGGCTTTGAGCCCATCTTTCAATCTCTTTTCCTGTCCATTTTCCATCCTTGAGTTCAGAGTAGAGGAACTGCTTTGGGAGACGGTGGTCGGGCATCCGGACAATGTGGCAGGTCCAGCAGAGTTTATTTATTTTTATTTATTTATTTATTATTTAAACTTATATGCCGCCACTCCCCTGGGGCTCGGAGCGGCTTACAAGAATGGCTAAAATCTAACAAAATTTAAAAGCAATTTAAAACAATTTAAAAACAACACTATCAAATATTAAAAGCCTGTCGAAACAGGTGAGAGTTGATGGCGGAACACCATTGCTTCATTGCTGGTGGTCTTTGCTTCTTCCAGCACACTGACATTTGTCTGCTTGTTTTCCCAAGAGATTTGCAGGATTTTTCAGAGGCAACGCTGATGGAATCATTCCAGGAGTTGCATGTTATGTCTGTAGACAGTCCACGTCTCACAGGTGTATAGCAGGGTTGGGAGCACAATAGGTTTATAAACAAGCACGTTGGTGTCCCTACGGATGTCCCAGTCCTCAAACACTCTGTGCTTCATTCGGAAAAATGCTGCACTCGCAGAGCTCAGGTGGTGTATTTCAGTGTCAATGTTGACTTTTGTAGAGAGGAATCATAGAGGTGCCATGGAATCATAGAATCATGGAATCATAGAGTTGGAAGGGTCATCCAAAGGCCATCTAGTCCAACCCCATTCTTCCAGGCAGGAAGACACAATCCAAGTATTCCTGACAGATGGTTGTCTACCCTCTGCAATAATGCCACCAGCTCCCCAAGTAGCATATTCCAGTGTTGGACAGTTCCAACCAATGGGATGTTCTTCCTAATGTTTAGGTGAAATCTCTTTTCCTGTCATTAGACTCAAGTGCTTTAAACATGTCTTGGTTGCTCTAGCATGCAGTTGTAATTTGCATTTGCCAAAGTGCCACATTTGCCAGTTGTGAGTTCCTTGCCTGTGTGCAGCTGCAGCGAAAGCTACTAATTTCATATCCTCCAGTGACGGTTCACAGCCCTTTGGCATTATATCTTTTCAGATGCCTAAAAACCAAACATGAAAAAACCCATTGGTGTGGAACATCAGCGGCATGCTCTTAATGCGTCATGTAATCATGCAACCAATTTGGTCTCTGAACCTGAGCGATTGCGTGCGCCATATTCATGCTGACTCTGAAACAATGCAAAGTGTGAGAAATGGGGAATTTGTCTATGATGCTCATAATGCTTCCTTTTTTTTCTTTCAAAATGCTTATATAAAAAAATATATAGTGACATGCCACAGCCTGGTTTCGAAGCAAGTGTTAGATTTGCCGCCCGCGACTTCAGGCCTGTCAGCAGCTGTTAAGGCTGCGATCGGGAGATAAAAGGCAACATCCCGAAGTAGGAAGATGTCTCAAAACCACATTCCCCCGGATTATGATGCCTTGTTTATGTTCGTGGTGAATCCTGCGGAGCCATAAAAAGGAGTTCGGAGGCATGTGAGGGCGTTCGGTTTGGGTTCCTGGATGCCTTTGCAGATAGGCTTGGAAATTTGGGGTTTTGGGTTCATCCATCCCTTTGATGCGGGAGATGACTTTCCCACGTAGGCTCCGTCTTGTGCCATTTCTTGCTCACGTCTCGACTGCTTGAAATTGCAATGTGCTGCAGTGCTCAGAGTTGCTGGAAACGATGTTTGTGAAATTCTCAGGTAAATGTGAAATCCTCCCATTCTTTGGTAGTTGGAAAGTGTGTCTTTTTTGTGTGCTTGCATGCGGGTTCGGTAATGGAAATAGAAGCATTGTTATGGTGTGTGCAGTGTGCTATACTTTGTCTATTTCTATATTTCTTCTGTTGTGTGCCTTCAAAAATTTTCAATCCATGGTAACCCTATCATAAGGTTTTTCTGGCACAAAGAGGTTTCCTCTGAAACTGAGAGAGTGTGACTTGCCGTATGCCGTGTTGGCACATTTCCTCCTGGCTGCTTGAAATTAAAATATGCATTGGAAGTTATGAAATTCTCGGGTAAAGTTAAAATCCTCTTTTGATAGTATGGTTTGTATGTACGTTCAGTAATGGAAATATAAGTAATGTCACAGCGTCTATATGCAATGTGCTACTGTGAGGCCTTTCCTACATTTTTTTCCATTTCTGTATTTCTTCTGTTGTGTGCCTTCAAATATTTTCAATCCATGGTAACCCCATCATAAGGTTTTTCTGGCACAAAGAGGTTTCACCTGAAGCCGAGAGAATGTGACTTGCCTTATGCCGTATTGGCACATCTCCTCCTGGCTCCTTGAAATTAAAATATGCATTTGGGGTTGCTGGAAATGATGTTTGTGAAATTCTCGGGTAAAGTTAAAATCCTCTTTCGATAGTATGGTTTGTATGGTTGCATGTACGTTCAGTAATGGAAATATAAGTAATGTCACAGTGTCTATGTGCAATGTGCTACTGTGAGACCTTTCCTACATTTTTTCCATTTCTTTATTTCTTCTGTTGGGTACCTTCAAATATTTTCAATCCATGGTAACCCTATCGTAAGGTTTTCCTGGCACAAAGAGGTTTCATCTAAAGTTGAGAGAGTGTGACTTACCTTATGCCGTATTGGCACATCTCCTCCTGGCTGCTTGAAATCAAAATATGCCATGGCATTTGGGGTTGCTGGAAATGATGTTTGTGAAATTCTCAGGTAAAGTTAACACCTTCCTTCGATAGTTTGAAAGTCCAGTGTGCATCTTTTGTTTTTGTATAGTTGCATGTATGTTCACTAATGGAAATATAAGTAATGTCACAGCATCTATGTGCAATGTGCTACTGTGAGACCTTTCCTACATTTCTTCCATTTCTGTATTTCTTCTGTTGGGTACCTTCAAATATTTTCAATCCATGGTAACCCCATCATAAGGTTTTTCTGGCACAAAGAGGTTTCACCTGAAGCCGAGAGAATGTGACTTGCCTTATGCCGTATTGGCACATCTCCTCCTGGCTCCTTGAAATTAAAATATGCATTTGGAGTTGCTGGAAATGATGTTTGTGAAATTCTCGGGTAAAGTTAACACCCTCCTTCGATAGTTTGAAAGTCCAGTGTGCATTTTTTTTTGTATGGTTGCATATATGTTCACTAATGGAAATATAAGTAAGGTCACAGCATCTATGTGCAATGTGCTACTGTGAGACCTTTCCTACATTTCTTCCATTTCTGTATTTCTTCTGTTGGGTGCCTTCAAATATTTACAATCCATGGTGACCCGAAATAAGGTTTTCCTGGCACAAAGAGATCTTTCTCTGAGGCTGAGAGAGTGTGACATTTCTGGCATATCATTTCCTAGGTTGCTTGAAATTAAAATGTGCCATGGCATATGGGGTTGCTGAAAATGATGTTTATGAAATTATCGGGTAAAGTTAAAATAGTCCTTTGATTGTTGGAAAGTCTGACATGTATCTTTTTTGTATGATTGTATTTATGTACAGTAAGGGAGATATAAGCATTGACACAGTTTCTGTGTGCAGTGTGCTGCATTGGGACTTTTCCTATACTTCTTCCATTTCTGTATTTCTTCCATCAAGTCCCTTCAAATATTTTCAATATGTTGGGTGCCTTCAAATATTTTCAATCCATGGTGAACCTAAATAAGCTTTTCCTGGCACAAAGAGATCTTTCTCTGAGGCTGAGAGAGTGTGACTTGTCTCGTGCCATTTCTGGCACATCGCTTCCTGGGCTGCTTGAAATTAAAATGTGCCATGGCATGTGGGGTTGCTGGAAATGATGTTCTGAGAAATTCTCAGGTAAAGTTAAAATACTCCTCCAATAGTTGGAAAGCCCAGTGTATTTTTTTTTTTGCGTGGTTGTATTTACAGTAAGGGAGATATAAGTATTGGCACAGCTTCTGTGTGCAGTGTGCTACACTGGGACTCTTCCTATACTTCTTCCATTTCTGTATTTCTTCCATCATGTGCCATATATATTTCCAACCCATGACAACCTTGCCATCTATGTGCAGTGTGCTACATTGGGATTCTTCCTATACTTCTTTCATTTCTGCATTTCTTCCATTATGTGCCTTCAAATATTTCGAACTCATGACAACCTTGCCATCTATGCACAGTGTGCAACACTGGGATTCTTCCTATATTTCTTCAATTTCTATATTTCTTCCAACATGTGCCTTCAAATATTTCCATCCCACAGCAGCCCTGTCATCTATGCATAGTGTGCGACATTGGGGCCCTTTTTATATTTCTTCCATTTCTATATTTCTTCCATCATGTGCCTTTAAATATTTCTAATCCATGACAACTCTGTCATCTATGCACAGTGAGCACATTGAGACTCTTTCTATATTTCTTCCATTTCTGTGCTTCTTCCTTCATGTGCCTTCAGATATTCCCAACCCATGGCAACCTTGTCATGGGTTGGGTATGCGCAGTGTGTCATGGGTATGCGCAGTGTGTTACATTGGGCCCTTTTTATATTTCTCCAATTTCTATATTTCTTCCATCATGTGCCTTTAAATATTCCCAATCCATGACAACCCTGTCATCTATGCGCAGTGTGCTACATTGAGACTCTTTCTATATTTCTTCCATATCTGTACTTCTTCCATCATGTGCCTTCAGATATTCCCAATGCATGGCAGCCCTGTCATCTATGTGCAGTGTGCTACATTGGGGCCCTTTTTATATTTTTTCAATTTCTATATTTCTTCCATCATGTGCCTTTAAATATTCCCAATCCATGACAACCTTGTCATCTATGCGCAGTGTGCTACATTGACACTCTTTCTATATTTCTTACATTTCTGTACTTCTTCCATCATGTATCTTCAGATATTCCCAATGCATGGCAGCCCTGTCATCTATGTGCAGCGTGCTACATTGAGACTCCTTCTATATTTCTTCCATTTCTGTATTTCTTCAATCATGTCCCTTAAGATATTTCCAACGCATGGCAACCCTGTCATCTATGAGCCCTGCATTGGGGCCCCTCTTATATTTCTCACATTTCTGTATTTCATCCATTGTGTGCCTTCAAATATTTCCAGTCCATTGCGAGCTTGTCATAAGTTATGCCTGGTACAAAGAAGTCTTCCATTGTTTCCTTCTGAGGTTGAAAGAGTGTGATTTTTCTTGCGCCATTTATGGCTGCTTGGAATCGCAATGCGCCATGGCATTTGGTTTTGCCAGAAATGATGTTCGTGAAATTATCCGGTAAAATGGAAATCCTATTTTACCGGATAGGATTTCCGGTCAAATACAACATTTTGCCAGAACAACAACCCACCTACTTTGATAGTTTGAAAATCCAGTGTCTCCCTTTCTGTGCGTTTGTCTCTATGTGCAGCCATGACGGTATAAGCATTGTCAGAGCGTCTATGCACAATGTGCTTCTTGTTCTGTATTTCTTCAGTTTCCAATGTTTAATGTCATTGTGGACCATCAACATGTTTCCAGTTTATAGCAGTCCTTACCACAGAGTTTTCCCAGCACAAAGAGGTTTGTCATTGCTTTCCTCTGAAGCTCAGAAAGTGTGACTTTGATGATCAAGTGGTGGAAGTCACACTCTCTCAGCTGCAGA
This sequence comes from Anolis sagrei ordinatus, assembly GCF_025583915.1. Taxonomy (NCBI): domain Eukaryota; kingdom Metazoa; phylum Chordata; class Lepidosauria; order Squamata; family Anolidae; genus Anolis; species Anolis sagrei. The sequence goes on along the minus strand of NW_026847549.1, from coordinate 200,189,060 downwards.
GGAAACCTGCTACAAAACAGGAGCTTTTTTGTTGAGTTCAGGGCCAGAGAAGCAGATCGCGAAAACAGAAGAACGGCCTGCCCCAGGGAAGCATGCTTACTCCATCAATGTTTCACCAAAACAGAAATGATCAGCCACTGCTAGAAGGGGCAGAGTTTCATCTATGCTGATGATTGTGCCATCACCACTCAAGCAGGGAGTTTTGAAATGGTTGAACAGAAGCTCCCCGAAGCTTTAGGCGCTCTTACTGCCTATTACAGAGAAAACCAGATGATTCCTAATCCATCTAAAACACAGGCGTGTGCTTTTCATCTTAAGAACAGACAAGCATCGAGCTCTGAGGATTACCTGGGAAGGAATCCCACTGGAGCATTGCAGCACACCCAAATACCTGGGAATCACTCTGGAATGTGCTCTGACTTAAAAAAAGGACTGCTTGACTATCAAGCAAAAAGTGGATGCTAGAAATAATATCATACGAAAGCTGACTGGCACATCCTGGGTATCACAACCAGATACAGTGAAGACATCTACCCTTGCGCTTTGCTACTCTGCTGCTGAGTACTCATGCCCAATGTGGAACACATCTCACCACACTAAAACAGTGAATGTGGCTCTTAATGAGACATGCTGCATTATCACAGGATGTCTATGCCCAACACCGCTGGAGAAATTATATTGCTTAGCTAGTATTGCACCACTTGACATCCATCCAGCAATGAAAGGACCAAGGCAGTGACATCTCCGGTCCACCCCCTGTTCAGATATCAGCCAGCACTCCAACATATTAAATCAAGAAACAGCTTCCTTATTTACTTACTTATTTATTTCTCGTGTCAGAAGCGAGTTGAGGGTACAGTTAAAAAGGAATTTAAAACACACAAAGTTAGTATTCTGCTAAATGTCCATTGACCAGAAGCTGGCCACTTGGAGTGCCACTGGTGTCGCTGTGAGAAGGTCCTCCATTGTGCATGTGGCAAGGCTCAGGTTGTATGGTAGTAGGTGGTCTGTGGTTTGCTCATCTCCGCACACGTATGTTGTGGAGTCTACTTTGTAGACCCATTTCTCATGGTGCCAGAGCTTAGCCTGTTCAGCGCCTTTCAGGTCTTCCACTCTTCTGTATGTCCAGGAGGGAGTTTCTCATCCGGTCTCAGCTACTGATTGAGGTTCCGGATTGTAGCCAGCCACTTTTGGTTTCTCATTTGTTGAGGTGTTCCTGTGGGTATTTCTGTAGATCTTAGGAAGGTGTTTCTTGATTGAAGGTGCTGGTATGCTATATCCAAACAAAGGAACAGCTTCGTGAGATCTACAGAGATACTCGCAGGAACACCTCAGCAAGTGAGAGTCCAAACATGGCAGGCTAAAACCTGGAACCTCAGTCAGTGGCTGAGACCAGATTATAAACTCTATCCTGGGCACACAGAAGACAGGGCAACTTGGAAGGCACTGAACAGGTTGCACTCTGGCACCACGAGATGCAGAGCTAACCTTAAGAAATGGGGCTGCAAAGTGGAGTCCATGACATGTGAGTGCAGAAAAGAGCAAACCACAGACCATCTACTATAACACCACTTGAGCTCTGCCACATACACAGAGGAAGACCTTCTCACAGCGCACTCAAAGGCACTCCAAGTGGCCAATTTCTGGTCAAAAGGCATTTAATACAATGCCAAGTTTTTAAACTTTGTTTGTTTAAATACATTATAAATATATTCTCAATTTGCTTCTGACACAATAAATAAAAAAAATAAAAACATTCAAAATATTGTGTGCAAAATAACCTCCAGGCTATCTGCATACAGGGACGGCTCGTCCATTATGCAAAGTAAGCGGTTGCGGTACACTTTTTTTGCCAGGGGTGCAGAGGTGCCTCTGTAAATGCCCCACGACCGCCACTTGAGGAGCGCCCCCTCAGCTCACAACAGCCCTAGCAGTCCGGGGGGAGCCTCAGCTTCCTTGCCTCACTGCCGGGTGATCCTCTTCCTGAAGGGGCCGGGCCCTTGAGCCTCGCCTAGCTCCATTGTATATCTTGCTAGACAGATAGATAGATAGATAGATAGATAGATAGATAGATAGATAGATAAGATCCATGTATAAATATGTGAGAGGAAGCCACAGGGAGGAGGGAGCAAGCTTGTTTTCTGCTTCCATGGAGATTAGGACAAGGAACAATGGCTTCAAACTACAAGAAAGGAGATTCCATCTGAACATGAGGACGAACTTCCTGACTGTGAGAGCCGTTCAGCAGTGGAACTCTCTGCCCCGGAGTGTGGTGGAGGCTCCTTCTTTGGAAGCTTTTAACAGAGGCTGGATGGCCATCTGTCAGGGGTGATTTGAATGCAATATTCCTGCTTCTTGGCAGAATGGGGTTGGACTGGATGGCCCAGGAGGTCTATTCCAACTCTTTGATTCTATGATTTTATGATTCTATATAGCCATATATATATATATATATATATATATCTTGCAAGCCGCTCTGAGTCCCCTTCGGGGTTCGGGGTGAGAAGGGCGGCATATAAATGTCGTAAATAAATAAATAACATATGCTATACCATGCCATAAACTCCATACTGCATTGATATGAATGTCGGAATACAATAATTAAAAGCAAAGTCAGATTGCCCATTTTTGCGCAGCCTTCTTTCTTTCCCTTTCCACTTGTTAAAGTGGGATTGCTTCTACCCGGCTGCATTTTCATGTTTAATAGCAGGAAATCTCAGAGAAGGAGCCTCTGAATTGGCCTTTTATTTTATTATAATTTTTAAGAAAACCCTTCTGGCTTTAGCAGATTTCAGCATTTTTAAAAATAACTCCTTTCCTTATCTAGAGAGGGATGCCTCTGGCAAGAGAAGAAGGGAAGCGAACCCATTCCCTTAGTCTGAGTCACAGCAAAAGGAAAAGAAGAAGGAGAAGACAAATGGGCTGCTCCTGACAGGCGGAATTGGGGAAGCTGAAGTCTTAAATCGAGCTCTCGCATGGGAAACCGGCAATTTGGTTTCGGATAAAAAGATTTATTTCCCTTTCCCCTCTGGCTGCCCAGACCTCCACGGGATCTCCTCTACTCGTGTTTCTATATAGTTATTCCTTTAACTTATATCCTGCCTCTTTGCCAGTATCGGATCAGGATTTAGAGTCTATTAGAGCAGCTTCCCCAAGCTGGCTGAGGGTGATGGGAGTTGGAGTGTGAACTAGGACGCGAAACAATGGCTTCAAACTACAAGAAAGGAGATTCCATCTGAACATGAGGAAGTACTTCCTGACTGTGAGAGCCGTTCAGCAGCGGAACTCTCTGCCCCGGAGTGTGGTGGAGGCTCCTTCTTTGGAAACTTTTAAACAGAGGCTGGATGGCCATCTGTCAGGGGTGATTTGAATGCAATATTCCTGCTTCTTGGCAGAATGGGGTTGGACTGGATGGCCCATGCGGTCTCTTCCAACTCTTTGATTCTATGATTCTATGAACCGACCCATCAGGAAGGCAGATTGGTATGTTTCCTGATTAGATATTAGGCATTTCTGGAAATACCAAAGTCCCATAGGTCTTGAGGCACGGCACCCAGTGTGCCAATTACAACTGGGACCACCTTGACTGGCTTGTGTCACAGTCTTTGCTGCTCAATCTTTAAATTCTCATATTGCGTCAGCTTTTCCAGTTGCTTCTCGTCAACCCTGCTGTCGCCTGGGATTGCAACATTGATGACCCACACTTTGTTTTTTTCCATGATTGTGAGGTAATGCGTGCAGATCCCAGTAAGGTGGCCTTTTGCAACTGGCAGATGGTAATTTTGTCAGCACCAATTGTGTTTAAGTGCAGGCCAAGGTCTTTAGGCACTGCACCCAGTGTGCCAATCACTAATGGGACCACCTTTACTGGTTTGTACTAGAGTCTTTGCAGTTCCATTTTTAAATCCTCATAATGTGTCAGCTTTTCCAGTTGTTTCTCTTCAATCCTGCTGTCACCTGGGATTGCGACATCAACGAGCCACACTTTGTTTTTTCCCATGATTGTGAGGTCAGGAGACTTGTGCTCCAAAACTCTGTCTGTCTGATTTTTGAAGTCCCAGAGTAGTTTGACGTGTTCATTTTCTGTAACCTTTTCAGGCTTGTGATCCCATCAGTTCTTTGTCGCAGGCAGATGGTATTTGTGGCACAAGTCCCAATGAATCACCTGAGCAACGGTATTATGCCTCTGCTTGTAGTTTGTCCGCATAGTCTTCCTGCAGCAGCTGAGGATGTGATCCATCATTTTGTCTGCTTCCTGGCAGAGTCTACACTTGGAACTTGTCGTTGACTTTTCCATTCTGGCTTTGATGGCATTGGTTGGAATGGCTTATTCTTGGGCTGCCAGAATCAGACCCTCCGTCTCCTTTTTCCAAATTCCATTTGTGAGCCACATCCATGTTTTTTCCTTCTCAAATTTGCTCTCCATTTTTCCCCCAGCAACTGTCCATGGAGAGCCTTCTTTTACCAGTTTTCTCTTCTGCACTGCATTGTGTTTTTACCGTATTCACTCTTTGTCTTTTGCACTTTAAGCAGTTTTCTACTATTGACTTCACTCAATGTTGGTTCTTGACTGCCTTTTCCATCATCTGCCAGGGCATGTTCCTCTTCTTCTACCGTTTGTTTCACTTGCAGAAGACCTCCCTCTGCCTCCTGATTTTCTGGGCAGGTCAAGTCTCTCAACATCACTACATGGGCGTCATGAGAAGTGGATTGTCATCCGTTTTCTTATTATTATTATTTGAAGTTTTTCCATATCTTGCATGTTATGAAAATTAAGTGCAATTGAAATAGAATGCAAAACATTAAATAGAATCATAGAATCAAAGAGTTGGAAGAGACCTCATGGGCCATCCAGTCCAACCCCCTGCCAAGAAGCAGGAATATTGCATTCAAAGCACCCCTGACAAATGGCCATCCAGCCTCTGTTTAAAAGCTTCCAAAGAAGGAGCCTCCACCACACTCCGGGGCAGAGAGTTCCACTGCCGAACGGATCTCACAATCAGTAAGTCTTGCTAATGTTCAGATGTAATCTCCTTTCTTGTACTTTGAAGCCATTGTTCCATTGTGTCCTAGTCTCCAGGGCAGCAGAAAACAAGCTTGGTCCCCTCCTCCCTATGACTTCCCCTCACATATTTATACATGGCTATCATATCTCCTCTCAGCCTTCTCTTCTTCAAGCTAAACATACCCAGCTCCTTAAGCCGCTCCTCATAGGACTTGTTCTCCAGACCCTTGATCATTTTAGTCGCCCTCCTCTGGACGATTTCCAGCTTGTCAATATTTCTCTCCAATTGTGGTGCCCAGAATTTGACACGATATTCCAGATGTGGTCTAACCAAAGCAGAATAGACTCCTGTTGATGCAGGCCAAAATCCCATTGGCTACAATTTAAGAGCATTCCCAGAACAATCTCCTGCAATATTAGCTGTTGGTTTTGTCCTAATATTCATTGCTGCTGGGGCAAAAAAGAGAAGCCCAGAGAACCAGTTTTAGACAAACTTTTCTGAAACATTTCTGGAATGTAGATTAGGCAGAATAAAATTCAAGAATTTGGGTCTTGGTTCAGAATATGCTGCACAAGAGAGCCGGTTATGTGGGAAATCCTCAATTTCTGGGTCTCCACGAATTGCCAAACCGAAGATCCGAAGAGATAGGAGATATATCTGCCCTCATTGATAGCTGCAGGCAGGGCTTGAAGTCAAAGGGCTGTTGAAACGTGCCAAAGTTTTGGGAACGTGAGCTTTAAGAGATAAACAGCCCTTTGATAATCAATTTTATAGAGTCTATACCGCTTTGCATAATTAGAGTTGTTAATAGCCTGCTAAACCAGTTGTGCAGCATGTATTCATCAAATGGAATGAGATGTGACTGAAGCAACTTTTGATGTCTTGAACTCCAGGATTTGCATTTGAAAACTGATTTGGTATGTGAATGGTCTAAAAGCAGTAATCAATGACTGCTATACCTGTTCCGATTTGTGGGACACTTGCCCCCTGGAGCATGGCACAACATGTGATTTCTTCAGAGGTGCATCTCCACTGCAGAATGAATGCAGTTTGGCACCACTTGAAAAGCTGTGGTTGAATTCTATAGAATGATGGGATCTATAGTTTTACACCCCCAGCTTGAAGGAGCTGGGGGTGGTGACGGCTGACAGGGAGCTCTGGCGTGGGCTGGTCCATGAGGTCACAAAGAGTCGGAGATGACTGAATGAATGAACAACAACAACAATAGTTTTACATCCTTTATCTGGAATGCAACATTTGTTGCTGGGATAATGATGATCTTTGCTCCCTGATGGTTCAATGTATGCAATTTTTGTCCTATGTAATATTTTCCTATGCACGAAAATATTACAAATAATTGCATAAATTGCATAAAATATACACAATAGACATGTGCATGAAATTCGTTCCTATTCGTTTCTTCTATTTCTTTGGAAGCATGAAACAGGAAACCCCTTCCTCACATGAAAATCTGTTCGACACGAAAGCCTGCTTTGGTGTGCATCTGCACTTGCCTCCTTGACTTGAAAGGAGAGAGTGTGTGTGGCAGGGCATGCAGGTAGGCAAGCAGATCAGGAGCTCAGCTGCAGGTGCGCTGTGGGCCTGCCTTGCACACCCCGCCACACATACACTCTTGGAGAGTGTGGCAGGGTGTGCGTGGCAGGGTGTGCAGGTAGGCCCGAAGCGCACATGCAGCTGAGTGCCTCTTGCTCTAGAGTAAGAGGCGCTTGACTGCAGGTGTTGCATCCCAGTTCAAGAAACGAGACCATAAGATTAAATCTACCACACTGGACTGTAGGAAAAGCAATCCTTGTTTATTGCTGAAAAATTGGTTACAAAAGAAAGGTAAATGCAAAGTCAAAAAGCCACAGAAAAACACAGCAGTCAGTAGAATCTCTGAACTTGAGTAAAATTTCAAAAGCCACAATACAAGAACCAGGAACCTGTTAGTCTTTTACTAACCATGAACTTGATAACTAAGCCTCTGGGATTACCGGCCATGAAACACAGGAATTCTGCCAAGGCACAGCCACAGTCCCAAACGTTGCTTGATCTAAAGAGGCACCTGGCAGGAGGCCTCTTAAACCAAAGAAGCTATTCTTTGAAACGCCCCTTGACTTTGAAGCCTGGGCCTGTCTCTCCTGTAAACGATGTGACCTTCATAGAAACTGGGAAACATTTCTGTTTCTAACTATCTGTTCTCTTCGGTCCTCATTAAAAACCCCAGGTGGAGAGATATCACGGCTAGTGATATCACGGCTAACTTCCAAAACATTTTCTTCCAGCTGTTGAGTTTCATTTTCATCCCCGCTGACCTCTGTATCAACAACAGATTCCACACTGTTAGGGTCAGGGAGAGCTTGCTCAGTTGGAAAAACTATCAGAGAATCCGGTTCACACAGATCAGGATCAGGCTGAATCCCAACAGCAGGCACTGGCAGGCACACATGCTTTCTGGGACTGTTTGCTCTCAGAGACTGTGGTGGGACGTGTGTGGCAGGGCGTGCTGGTAGGCCCAAAACGCACATGTAGCTGAATGCTTCTTACTCTAGAGTAAGAGATGCTCGGCTGCAGGCACTGTCAGACGCGCACATTTTGAGGAACTGCCTGCATGTCCCACCACGCACACACTTTCTTTCCAAGGAGAGAGTATGTGTAGCAGGGCATGCAGGCAGGCAGGCCCAAAACGCACATATAGCTGAGTGCTTCTTACTCTAGAGTAAGAGGTGCTCGGCTGCAGGCACTGGCAGACACAAATGCTTTCTGGGCCTGCTTGCACGTCCTGCCACACACACACTATCAGAGAGTGTGGTGGGACGTGTGTGGCAGGGCATGCTTTGTTGTTCATTCGTTCAGTCGTCTCTGACTCTTCGTGACCTCATGGACCAGCCCACGCCAGAGCTCCCTGTCGGCCGTCACCACCCCCAGCTCCTCCACCTCCAGGGCATGCTGGTAGGCCCAAAATGCACATGTAGCTGAGCGCTTCTTACTTTAGAGTATGAGGTGCTTAGCTGCAGGGACTAGCAGGTGCGTATGCTTTCCGGACCTGCCTGCACGCCCTGCCACACACACACTTTTTTTTCCAAGGAGAGTGAGTGTGTGGCAGGGTGTGCAGGCAGGCCCCGAAAGTGTGTGTGCATACCAGTGCCTACAGCCGAGCACCTCTTATTCTAGAGTAGAAACAACAGGTGGTAGGTAAGAACAACACATGCCGGGAAGGGGAGCCAATGCGTGGGAAGTCCCCCCCTCCCCTTAATGGTCTGATTTTTACATTACGATTCATAACACTTGGGAAAGGTCTGATGTGTGATCCATTACAAAAGCCAGCCTAGTGATCTTGTTTCCTGTCTGCTGATTTTGTTGTGTGTCAAATAATAATAATACTAACAATAATAATGTGATGCTACCACTGAATTTCATAGAATCATAGAATCAAAGAGTTGGAAGAGACCTCCTGGGCCATCCAGTCCAACCCCATTCTGCCAAGAAGCAGGAATATTGCATTCAAATCACCCCTGACAGATGGCCATCCAGCCTCTGTTTAAAAGCTTCCAAAGAAGGAGCCTCCACTACACTCCGGGGCAGAGAGTTCCACTGCTGAACGGCTCTCACAGTCAGGAAGTTCTTCTTCCTGACTGTGAGAGCCGTTGCTGGAGCTGAGAGTGTGTTTGTTGAATTTGCTGGGTCTGAGAGTGTGTGGCTTGCCCAATAGGTTTTCATGGCCGTGCGGGGATTCGAACCCTGTTCTTCTGAGTCATAATCCAAAGCTGAAACCACTAAAACCATCTTTCAGCATGTGGAGGATTTGAACTCCAGCTGGGATGCAAATATATCCTATTGCAATTTGTAACACGCAGCGCAATCTTATGCATTTCTACCCAAAGTCAACTTCTTGGCTTGAGAAGGATTCATTTCCGGCAAGTGGGTAAAGAGGTGCAATTTTACGCTCTCGAATCAGCGCAGGCAATTATTTGCAAAACGGACTCAGAACATTTCTGATGGCCTGTTTTCCCAGCAAGTATATTTAAAATGCTTGTCCTTATAGACGAGTAGCTGCTGATGGGGCACGGAGCGAAGTAGTTCAACTGGAAACGGGATGTTCTGTTGGGCTAATGACCTGTGAAAATATAGAAGAGCATCCAAGGGCTCCAGCGATGCTTAAGTGCAGCGAAAATAAAATAGTATATGGCATTGGTATAAAAAGGCAGACGGGTCTCGTTTCAGCCGGCTCCGTGGATCTCGTTTTTCAGCATTCTGCTGCCGGTTGGATGGCATGTGTCCCTTGGGGCTGGATCTTGTCTCCAGCCCCAAAGATGAATTGGAAGCCAGGGTCAGAGATGAGAAAAGGCCTCCAGATATGTCATGTCGATTCTTCAGCTTGCGGGCAGATCCGTAATTGTTCCTTGATATGCGAGGAATTTGGGATTGGGGAAGCATTGCTTAGTGCAATGGTTCTCACCCTTCCTAATGCCATGACCCCTTAATACAGTTCCTCATGTTGTGGTGACCCCCAACCATAACATTATTTTCATTGCCACTTCATAACTGTTGCTACTGTTATGAATCGTAATGTAAATATCTGATATGCATTCACTGGACCAAATTTGGCACAAATACCCAATATGCTCAAATGTGAACACTGGTGGAGTTTGGGGAAAATAGACCTTGACATTTGGAAGTTGTAGTTGCTGGGATGTATAGTTCACCTAAAATCAAAGAGCATTCTGAACTCCACCAAGACTGGAATTGAACCAAACTTAGCACACAGAGCTCCCATGACTAACAGAAAGTACTTGATGGGCATTGAGCTTGAGTTTTGGAGTTGTAGTTCACCTACATCCAGAGAGCACTGTGGACTCAAACAATGATGGATCTGGGCCAAGCTTGTCATGAATACTCAATATGCACAATATGTGGAATTTGGGGAAAATAGACCTTGACATTTGGGAGTTGTAATTGCTGGGATGTATAGTTCACCTAAAATCAAAGAGCATTCTGAACTCCACCAAGACTGGAATTGAACCAAACTTATCACACAGAACTCCCATGACCAACAGAAAGTACTTGATGGGTATTGACCTTGAGTTTTGGAATTGTAGTTCACCTACATCCAGAGAGAACTGTGGACTCAAACAATGATGGATCTGGACCAAACTTGTCATGAATACTCAATATGCCCAGATGTGAACACTGTTGGAGTTTTGGGGAAATAGACCTTGACATTTGGGAGTTGTAGTTGCTGGGATTGATAGTTCACCTACAATCAAAGAGCATTCTGAACTCCACCAAGACTGGAATTGAACCAAACTTAGCACACAGAACTCCCATGACTAACAGAAAGTACTTGATGGGCATTGAGCTTGAGTTTTGGAGTTGTAGTTCACCTGCATTCAGAGAGCACTGTGGACTCAAACAACAATAGATCTGGACCAAACCTTGCACAGATACTCAATATGCCCAAATGTGAACACTGTATGAGTTTGGGGAAAATAGACTTAACATTTGGGAGTTATAATTGCTGGAATTTATAGTTCACCTACAATCAAAGAGAATTCTGAACCCCACCAAGATTGGAATAGAACCAAACTTAGCACACAGAACTCCCATGACCAACTGAAAGTACTTGGTGAGCATTGACCTTGAGTTTTTGAGTTGTAGTTCACCTACATCCAGACAGCACTGTGGACCCAAACAATGATGGATCTGGACCAAACTTGTCATGAATACTCAATATACTCAAATGTGAATACTAGTGGAGTTTGGGGGAAAGTAGACCTTGAAATTTGGGAGTTGTAATTGCTGGGATGTATAGTTCACCTACAATCAAAGAACATTCTGAACCCCACCAATGATAGAATTAGGCCAAACTTCACACACAGAACCCCCATAACCAATAGAAAATACTGTGTTTTCTGATGGTCTTTGGCGACCCCTCTGACACCCCCCTCGTGAACCCCCCAGGGGTCACAATCCTGGCTTGTGATTGTTGAGTGCATTCAAGTTTTCAACTCATTGCAACTCTTAAGTTCTTTGCCTTGCTCTTAGGCTGAGAGAGTACAATTTGCCCAAGACCCATGCTTCAGCAGGATTCGAACCCAAGTCTCTGGAGTAACAGCCCAGTATTCAAACCTGTTCAACGTTGCTCAGCTGCAGACACATTATTAAAATATGCATGGATCTGCAGGCTTTCATAGTCTGATCAGCAAAAGCTTATTCAGTTGAAATTTGGCCAGCAGGAGTGTAGCTGGATTTTTTTTCCAAAAATGAAGCTTGGTAAAATAATCCTGTGTCATTAATTAGGATGTGTTTATATTCCGTAAAGTGCTCTTAAGCCTCTAACAGCATTTGTGATGTCACCCATATTTTGAGCCCTCTCGCCAAGAAAGGATCTGTGCTTTTTCTCCAGTGCCTTGCATTGTTCAAAAATAATAATATTGTTCCTGGGTTATCAATGTCATTTCCTAATTGGTTCTGGTGGGCCCTGGTGGCGCAGTGGGTTAAACCGCTGAGCTGCTGAACTTGCTGACCGAAAGGTCACAGGTTCGAATCCGGGGAGTCACATGAGCTCCCGCTGTTAGCCTTAGCTTCTGCCAACCTAGCAGTTCAAAATCATACAAAGATTAGTAGATCAATATGTACCGCTCCGGCAGGAAGGTAACGGTGCTCCATGCAGTGATGCTGGCCACATGAATCATAGAATCATAGAATCAAAGAGTTGGAAGAGAACTCATGGGCCGTCCAGTCCAACCCCATTCTGCCAAGAAGCTGGAATATTGCATTCAAATCACCCCTGACAGATGGCCATCCAGCCTATGTTTAAAAGCTTCCAAAGAAGGGGCCTCCACCACACTCCAGGGCAGAGAGTTCCTAAATCAGCTCTCCTAAAGTCCAAAATGTGGGTTTGACTTGTCTTAGTCTCGGCCTTCCTTTGTATCTCAAATTGCAGGAGCACATGGTCACTTGCCCTAAGGATCCTACCACTTCAACCGCATCGATCAGGTCCTCCGCATTTGTTAGGATGAGATCAAGAGTAGCCAACCCCCTTGTTGCCTCTTCTACCTTCTGGACCATGAAATTGTCTGCAAGGCAAGTGAGGAATTTCTTGGACCTTGTGCTCTTGGCCGAGTTTGTTTTCCAGCAAATATCAGGATAGTTGAAATTGCCCATGACTACTACATCTCTTCTCTGTGCCTGTTTGGTCAACTGTTGGCAGAAGACTTCATCAAGTTCTTCCTCCTGGCTTGGTCGTCTGTAGTAGATGCCTACAATGACATCTTTTTGAGTCCCAGTTCCCTTGATTCTTATCCAGATGCTTTCAAGCTGGTTTCCCGGATTGCTCTCTTGCATCTCTTTTGCAGCATAACAGTTTTTGACATATAAGGCTACTCCGGCTCCTCTCCCCTTTGTTCGGTTTCTGTGAAAGAGGTTATAGCCCTCGATGTCTACATTCCAGCGATAGGAGTCATCCCACCAGGTTTCAGTGATGCCTATGATATCATATTTGTGGTGTTGTGCTAAAAGTTGGAGTTCATCTTGTTTATTTCCCATGCTCTGTGCATTAATGTAAAGACATGTGAGCCCCTGAGATCTTCCCCTGAGCTGTTTAATTGGGATTATTGTGCTTTTGGTACTTGGTCGTTGTGTTTGTGCAGTCCTCAGTTTAGCCTTCTGGCGGTTCCTTGACATTGTGGGTAAAGTAGTGTTCACAAGGCTGTTGTCCCCCTCCCCCAGTGGACCTAGTTTAAAGTGTGCCATGAGGTGTCATGGTGTCACGGGCAATGCTGGCTCTTCAGCTTAGAAATGAAGATGAGCACCAACCCGCAAAGTCGGACACAACTGGACTTAATGTCAGGGGAAAACCTTTACCTTTACCTTTAATTGGTTTTATTGCAAAAACATGGAAAATGTTTATTAAAGTGCAAAAACTTTGTTTTTGCAGGACATCCTGCAGCACATTTTGCTATAGTTTTTCAGTGAGTCTCCACCCATCAACCTAATACCCTGTTTCCCAGAAAATATATTAAATTTTGCTCCCAAAGATGCACTAGGTCTTACTTTCAGGGGATGTCTTATTTTTCCATGAAGAAGAATTCATATTAATTGTTAAACAAAAAAAATATGAACATTTATTAAATACTGCACAGTATGTAAATCCGCTTCAAACTCTGGTTTGTTTATATCTCCCAGAGTTGAGACCAAGACTGGAATCAGCTGAAAAAGTCTGGATGCCAAGAAACTTGTAGGCTCTCAAGTCACCTCTTTCATTGCAGAGTACATGAAAATTATAAACACTACCAGCTTCCCATAGCAGTGAACCCCACCAACGATAAAATTGGGCAGACTTCTCACGCAGAACCCCCATGACCAACAGAAAATACTGGATGTATTTGGGAAGAATTGACAGTGATTTAGGGGAGATGTAGTTCACCTACCTCCAGAGAGCACTGTAAACCCAAAAGACCATGGACCTAGAAAAAATTTGGCACAAATACCTGATATGCCCAAATTTGGTAGGTTTGGTGGGAGACTGATTTTGCCATTTGGGAGTTGTAGTTGCTGCCAAAGGGGTTCCTAAGACTATCAGAAATATGTGTCTTTTGCGACCCCTCTGAAACCCCCCTTGTGACCCCCCCCCAAAGGTCCCAACCCCTAGGTTGAGAAATGTTGGTTTAGAAGTTTCAAAATGTTTTTGTATTGTCGAAGGCTTTCATTGCCAGAATCACTGGGTTATTGTAGGTTTCTTCAGGCTATATGGCCATTTTCCAGAGGCATTATCTCCTGACGTTTCACCTGCATCTATGGCAGTGTTTCTCAACCTTCCTAATGCCACGACCCCTTAATACGGTTCCTTATGTTGACCCCCAACCATAACATTATTTCTGTTGCTACTTCACAACTGTAATTGTGCTCCAATTATGAATCGTAACATAAACATCGGATATGCAGGATATATTTGCATTCACTGGACCAAACTGGGCACAAATATCCAATAATACAACCAAATTTGAATACTGGTGGGATTGTGGAGAGGATTGATTTTGTCATTTGGGAGTTGTAGTTGCTGGGATTTATAGTTCACCTCCAATCAAAGAGCATTCTGAAATCCACCAATAACGGAATTGAACCAAATTTGGAACACAGACCTCCCATGACCAACAGAAAATATGGGAAGAGTTTGCTGGGCATTGACCTTGAGTTTTGGAGTTGTAGTTCACCAACACTCAAGAGAGCACTGTGCACTCCAGCAATGATGGATCTGGACCAAACTTGGCACAAATACTCAATATGCCCAAATGTGAATACTGGTGGAGTTTGGGGAATATAAACTTTGACATTTGGGAGTTGTAGTTGTTGGGATTTATAGTTCACCTCCCATCAGAGTATTCTGTTCTCCACCAATGATAGAATTGGACCAAACTTCCCACACAGAACCCCCATGACCAACAGAAAATACTATGTTTTCTGATGGTCTTTGGTGACCCCTCTGACACTCCCTCGTGACCCTCAAAGGGGTCCCGACCCCCAGGTTGAGAAACACTGATCTACGGCAAGCATCCTCAGAGGTAGTGAGGTCTCACTACCTCTGAGGATGCTTGCCATAGATGCAGGTGAAACATTAGAAGAGAATGCCTCTAGAACATGGCCATATAGCCTGAAAAAAACCTACAACAACCCAAAATGTTTTTGTTTACTTATTTAAGACTTGCTTGATCTGCTTGTACCATGTCATAATGTAAATTATGGATTTGTTTTTAAAAAAACTTTTTCTGAAACATATACAACTAAATGTATTTTCCTTCCCGATGGTTTCAGGCTTTGTGTTTTCTATTAGAGAAGTTGTGACACATCTGTTTCCTTAACTGAAGAACATCTGTAGTCATGTTCAATTCATATCTTTACAAAACAAAACCACAACCCAGAGCCTTTCCAAGAATTGTCATATAAATCAACTGGGGTGAAAATTATGTCTAGATTCCATATGTGCAACACTGGGTGTATCTGTATTGTAGAATGAATGCCACTTTCACTGCCATGGCTCAATGCTGTGGAATCATGAGGCACCAGCCCTCTTTTGCAGAGTTGGCTAAAGTCCTTGTAAAACTACAACTCCCAGGATTCCATAGCATTGGGCAATTAAAGTGGTGTCAGACTGCATCCATTCTGCAGTGTAGATGTGCCCAAAGGCTCTGTTAGGAAGGAGAACGAAGCCAGCACTTACTCATAGCAATAAAAGTGGCACCCACTCTCTGGAACCGAATGCGTTTTGGCACGAAATCCCCATTAAAGACATTTGTTTGGCATCAGCGCTTCGCTTGTTGGTGCCAAAAAACTGCAAAGCCTGCTGCCTTTTAATTCTGGGCCAGAATTAGCTGTAAACAGCTTGAAATCCTAGGAAATTTTGGCAAACGCACAGCAGGGAAATCCTAGCTCATGCGGCCGCTTTGCTGCACCGGCTGCCCAGGAGACCACAGTATTGTTGATGGGAACATTGATTAGTACAGTATTGCCAATTATCATTAATTAAAAAGCCCTATATTTTCCAAAGCCTGCCAGTCTCAAGATATGGGTTCACTATGTGTCCCAATCTTTGCTTATTTAATTCTTGGAAATCCTTGGAAATCAAAGTTGGAAGGGACCCCAAAGGCCATCGAGTCCAACCCTTTGCCAGGCAGAAATCCAGAACTATCACTTTCTTGTCCAAGAGAACAAGTACCAGCTGGTTGAGTTTGCACATTTGAATGGATTTATTTCTCTACATTTTAGGAGACTTCTTTTCAAATAAATACTTCTTTTTTAAACGTTTACAGCACAAATCGTAAACAGAATATTTTGTGCTAAATGTACTGTCCTGGGAGTGGTAGTTTGGTGAGCCACCAACACTCTTTGGCACAGAAAGGCAGAAAACCTTGTAAAACTAAAGCTCCTGGTTTTCCATAGCATTGTGCCACAGGAGTTGAAGTGTTGCCAAACTGCATTAATTCCATAGTGTAGATGCACCCAGAGAAACACACATGTAGGGCTGTAGGTTGTCCATTCTGGCGTGAAGTCCTGCCCAACATTCTCTCCCATCTCCTCCTTACCTCTTCTTCCTTGTAATCTCTCTATCAGGAATCATTTGCTTAGTACACCAAACGCATCACTGGGAGCTGTCCATAGCAGCACCTCTGCAGAAAATATTCCTGTACTTTGAGTGACGGTTGCGCTCTTCATTACTGTAAATCGGGGCAGTGTAATGTTCCTTTGCGGAGGGACTTCAGAACCCAGAATTCTCTGGCCTACCTTGCAGGGTTGTTGTGATGATCCAGAGGAGAACTGCGTATTTTCTCTTGCACTGGAGGAAAGGCAGACTGTTAGGAGACCCTTAGAATTAATTTGAAAGTAGCATTTGTTGGAAAAGGCTGTGATGTAGGTTGTTGTTGCTGACTATTGGCTTCTGGATTGATATTTTTGTCATTTGTTTTCTTCGCTGGATAGAGGCACGTGGATTGATTTTATGGGGTGCTTGCGTACAATAAGCATTTCAAGCGAAGTCACTTTTGGGTATTGAACAAGGAGTCTGGAAACCAGGGTTCGATTTACTGCGCAGCTTTGGAAACCCAGTGGGTGACTTTGGATGAGCCACACTCTCTCAGCCCCAGAAAATCCTGTGATGGAGTCGCCTTAGAACAGGCATCCTCAAACTGCGGTCTTCCAGCTGTTTGGGTTTCTAACTCCCAGAAGCCCTAATGAGCTTGCTTAATTGTCAAGAATTCTGGGAGCTGAAGGCCCAAACAGCTGGAGGGCTGCAGTTTGAGGAGGTCTGCCTTAGAATCACAGTAAATCAGCAAGAACTTGAAGACACATAACAACATCCCCTGCTCAGTAGTATCATAACTAGTGACATCTATACATCCATCCATCCATCCATCCAATCTTTTTCCAGGTAGACCAAGCCAGCCAAAGGTAATCTACCACCCTTGGTATGCCTTTGTCTGTCTGTCTGTCCACCCACCCATCCATCCATCCATCCATCCATCCATCCATCCATCTAGATAGATAGATAGATAGATAGATAGATAGATTCTCTAGATAGATCAAACCAGCCAAAGGCAACCTGGCAGCCCTGATATCTCTTGTTTGGTTTATGTACCATATCTGTCATCTATCTATCTATCTATCTATCTATCTATCTATCTATCTATCTATCTATCTATGTATGTATCATCTATCTATCCTTCTGTGCATCCTTCAATCCTTCCATCTATCTATCTACCCATCTATCTATCTATCCTTCCATCTAACCATCCATCTTGACAAAAAGACAAAGAGATCAATCTGTCTCATCTTTCTCCAGACAGGCCAAGCTAGCCAAAGGCAACCTGGCAGCCTTAATATGCCCTGTTTGATTTATGTACCTTATCGATCAATTGAGCCAATCTTTCTCCAGACAGACCAAGCCAGTGAAAAGCAACCTGGCAGTCTTTATGTGCCCTGTTTGGTTTATGCATCTTATTGATCAATCAGTTGATCCATCTATTCATCCATCTGTCCGTCCAATCTTTCTCTAGACGGATCAAGCCAGTGAAAAGCAGCCTGGCAGGCTTGAGGTGCCCTGTTTGGTTTATGCACCTTATTGATCAATCAATTGATCAGTCCATCAATCAATCCATCCAATCTTTCTCCAGGCAGATCAAGCCAGTGAAAAGCAACCCAACATCCTTGGTGTGCTCTGTTTGGTTTATGCATCTTATTGATCAATTAACTGATCAATCCATCCATCCACCGAGTCTTTCTCCAAACAGATCAAGCCAGTGAAAAGCAACCTAGCATCCTTAATGTGCCCTGTTTGGTTTATGCTCCTTATTGATCAATCCATCCACCCACCCAATCTTTCTCCAGAGAGATCAAGCCAGTGAAAAGCAGCCTGGCAGCCTTAGTGTGCCCTGTTTGGTTTATGCATCTTATTGATCAATAATTTTATCCATCAATCCATCAGTCAATCTATCCATCCATCCATCCATCCATCCATCCACCCAATCTTTCTCCAGAGAGATCAAGCCAGAGAAAAGCAACCTGGCAGTCTTGATGTGCCTTGTTTGATTTATGCATCTTATTGATCAATAATTTGATCAATCAATCCATTCATCCATCCAATCTTTCTCCAGACAGATCAAGCCAGAGAAAAGCAACCAGGCAGCCTTGATGTGCCCTGTTTAGTTTATGAACCTTATTGATCAATCAGTTGATCACTAAGGTTCATCCATCCATCCAATCTTTCTCCAGACAGATCAAGCCAGTAAAAAGCAACCTGGCAGCCTTGATGTGCCCTGGTTGGTTTATGCACCTTATTAATCAACCAATTGATAAATCAATCCATCCATCAATCCATCCATCCATCCAGTCAATCTTTCTCCAGACAGATCAAGCCAGTGAAAAGCAACCTGGCAGCCTTGTTGTGCCCTGGTTAGTTTATGCACCTTATTGATCAATCCATCCATCCATCCGATCTTTCTCTAGACAGAACAAGCCAGTGAAAAGCAACCTGGTAGCTTTGATGTGCCCTGTTTGGTTGATGTGCCACCTTTTGTGCCAAAACGTTGCCCTCTTCATCCTCCCAGCCTTTGTGTCCCCATCCAATTGTATTAATTCCATGGGAACCGTGTTGGGTTTCTTTACTCTTGTTTATCTTTTAGCTTTGAGCAAAACCGTCAGACAGGCTGCCGAGTCTGCCTTTCTACTCCTGGAGCTACTTGAACCAATGCGTTTGGTTTTTTTTAGGAAACATTATCGTTTGAGAGGCCAACCAATATTGTGTCTGGCCCTCCCACTGCAACCTAATAGGGTTTGGTATTATTGTTTTAGGAACAGAACCAACATTAACTTGAGAAATCCTCTGGTGTACTTTCTTGTTCATCCCTTATTTTCCTCTTTTTTAAAAAACCAGGGTGGCAACGTTATAATGCCATGATATTATATTATTATTGTTGTGTGCCTTTAAGCCATTGGATGCATTTTCAATGTAGAACCAATTCAGCTTGACACCACTTTAACTGCCTTGCTTTGTATCTATGGAATTATTGTGTTAATTAGGATTAATTTTACAATGTAGATGCACCCTCCACCAATGATGGAATTGAACCAAACTTGGCACACAGAACTCCCATGATCGATGGAAAATATTGGAAGGGTTTGGTGGTCATTGAGCTTGAGTTTTGGAGTTGTAGTTCACCTCCATCCAGAGAGCACTGTGGACTCAAACAATGATGGATCTGGACCAAAGTTGGCACAAATCCTCAATATGCCCAGATGTGAACACTGGTGGAGTTTGGGGGAAATAGACTGTGGCATTTGGGAGTTGTAGTTGCTGGGATTTATAGTTCACTTACAATCAAAGAGCATTCTGAACTCCACCAATGATGGAAATGAACCAAACTCGGCACACAGAACTCCCATGATTGACGGAAAATACTGGAAGGGTTTGGTGGGCCTTGACCTCGAGTTTTGGAGTTGTAGTTCACCTACATCCAAAGAGCACTGTGGACTCAAACAATGATGGATCTGGACCAAACTTGGCACGAATCCTCACTATGCCCAAATGTGAACACTGGTTGAGTTTGGGGAAAATGGACCTTGACACTTGGGAGTTGTAGTTGCTGGGATTTATAGTTTACCTACAATCAAAGAGCCCGTTGAACCCACCAACAATAGAATTGGACCAAACTTCCCACACAGAACCCCATGACTAACAGAAGATACTGGAGGGTTTTTGGAGGAATTGACAGTGATTTAGGGGAGATGTAGTTCACCTACATTCAGAGAGGATTGTGTTCCTAAGATCATCAGAAATATATGTTTTCTGATGGTCCTTGGCAACCCCTTTGACACCCCCCTGGCTACCACCCAGGGGTCCCGACCCCCAAGTTCAGAAACACTGCTTTAATGAACATCATAATAATTCAGTAGTTGCTGCTTCTTGACTATAGATTTAGACTTAGGTCTGTATTAATAGGTGGAGCTTCCTTCCCTTGGTTGAAAACAGTGCCTTAAAGATGCAGTTTCGTCCTGATGTTACCAACTTGTTTTTGTTTCAAGTGTTGTTGCACTTGCTTCCTTCTGGCCACAGGACCTCAATCTGTCAGTGCTCAAACAAAGCCTGTGTCAATGCAGCTCTTTAATCTGGATTCCTGACACCAGGTTGGCTTTGAAGGTGTTCGTTCAGCTCTTGAAAGCTGCTTTGATGCATCACCTGCAGTAAAGAGATGTTTAAGGGGCCCAAATGTGACGGCAAAACAGAGCAGGAAATGAGGCTGAACTTTGTGCAGCTTATTTATTTATTTATTTATTTGTCGTGTCAGTATCAACCAGACAATTGTATTACATTTAAAAAATTTTTTTAACAAACAGACAAAACAGAGTTTGCAAGCTTGGTAGTTGATTACATGTCCTTTGACCAGTATCTGGCCACTTGGAGTGCCTCCATTGTGCATGTGGCGGGGCTCAGGTTGCATTGCAGCAGGTGGTCAGTAGTTTGCTGTTCTCCACACTCGCATGACGTGGATTCCACTTTGTAGCCCCATTTCTTAAGATTGGCTCTGCATCTCGTGGTGCCAGAGCGCAGTCTGTTCAGTGCCTTTGCCCAGTCTTCTGTGTGGCCAGCGGGGAGTTTCTCATTTGGTATCAGCCATTGGTTGAGGTTCTGGGTTTGAGCCTGCCACTTTTGGACTCTCGTTTGCTGAGGTGTTCCAGTGAGTGTCTCTGTAGATGTTAGAAAACTATTTCTTGATTTAAGTCGTTGACATGCTGGCTGATACCCAAACAGGGGATGAGCTGAAGATGTCTCTGCCTTGGTCCTTTCACTATTGGCTGCTACTTCCCGGCGGATGTCAGGTGGTGCAATACCAGCTAGACAGTGTAATTTCTCCAGTGGTGTAGGGCGCAGACACCCGTGATAATGCAGCATGTCTCATTAAGAGCCACATCCACTGTTTTAGCATGGTGAGATGTGTTCCACACATCAGCAGCAG
The DNA here is from genome assembly GCF_025583915.1 of Anolis sagrei ordinatus. NCBI lineage: Eukaryota > Metazoa > Chordata > Lepidosauria > Squamata > Anolidae > Anolis > Anolis sagrei. Next base: position 200,168,050 of record NW_026847549.1, on the reverse strand, counting down.
AGTAGCACAGTGCAAGGGCAGATGTCTTCACTGTGTCTGGTTGTGATCCCTAGGTTGTGCCAGTCAACTTTCGTATGATATTGTTTCTAGCGCCCACTTTTTGCTTGATGTTCAGGCAGTGCTTCTTGTAGGTCTGAGCACGGTCCAGGGTGACTCCCAGGTATTTGGGTGTGCTGCAATACTACAGTGGGATTCCTTCCCAGGTGATCCTCAGAGCTTGGGATGCTTGTCTGTTCTTAAGGTGAAAGGCACACATCTGTGTTTTAGATGGATTAGGGATCAGTTGGTTTTCCCTGTAATAGGCAGTAAGAGCACCTAGAGCTTCGGAGAGCTTCTGTTCAACCATCTCAAAGCTCCCTGCTTGAGCAGTAATGGCACGTAATGAGCAGTTTGTGCAGCTAACTTTTGAGGACTGCAGCTACACTCTAGAATAAATGCAGTTGTAAACCACTTCAACTGCCATGGCTGACTGCTTTAGTAAGCACTGGAGAAGGATAAAGATCTTGCAGAACTAACTTAATTCAGTAGCATTGAGCCATGTCGCATTAGGGTTGCCATACATTGGAAATGACTTGAAGACACACAACAACCACACAATAATTGTTCTTCTGAGAACCTTAGGCATTGCAAGTCTTATTGCCAACTCCATCTGGCTTGGTTTTCCATAGAATTGTAGAATCAAAAGGGCTCTCTAGAGGCCCTAAAGTCCAGCCCCTTGCTCAGTGCCAAAGCCCCTTCAATCTCTTTTCATATATTTGTTCTCCATACCTGTTATCACCCACACTTGTTAAAATCCTTCTTATAATAAGTCACCCGGAACTGAACACAATATTTCAGAATTATGCTCACTAGCTCAGTATATATTGCAGGCATGGGTGAACTTTGGCCCTCCGGGTGTTTTGGACTTCAACTCCCACAATTCCTAACAGCCGAATTGTGGGAGCTGAAGTCCAAAACACCCGGAGGGCCAAAGTTTGCCCATGCCTGATATAGTGTGACTATTGCTTTCCTCGACTTAGGCATTCTGTTTCTATTAATGCAGGTTATAATAGCATTTGCCTTCTGTGCTAACTCACTCTCTGCCTGGAACCCCTTGTGCTGGCAGAACTGCTGACCGAAAGTTCGGCGGTTTGAATCCAGGGAGAGTGGGGTGAGCTCCTATCTGTCAGCTCCAGCTTCCCATGCGGGGACATGAGAGAAGCCTCCCATAGGATGGTAAAACAACCAAGCATCCCCCAGGCAACATTCTTGCAGACAGCCCATTCTCTCACACCAGAAGTGAGTTGAGATGGAACCCCTTGTGCCGACAGGACTGCGGACCGAAAGTTCGGCGGTTTGAATCCGGGGAGAGTGGGGTGAGCTCCTATCTGTCAGCTCCAGCTTCCCATGCGGGGACATGAGAGAAGCCTCCCATTGGATGGTAAAACAACCAAGCGTCCCCTGGACAACATTATTGCAGACAGCCCATTCTCTCACACCAGAAGCGACTTGCAGTTTCTCAAGTCGCTCCTGACATGAAAAAAACCCCCAACTTTCTTTCTGTTATCAACAACACTCCTAAGATCCTTTTGACATGTAGTATTACTGAACTAAGTATCTCCCCTTTCTATACCAATGCATTTTAATAGCCTAAATTAAAAATTTTGCATTGGTCTCAGTTGAATTTAATTTAATTTATTTACCATATTTATATACTGCCTTTCTCAACCTGAAAGTAACTCCAGGCTGTTTACAGTCGGCAAACAATGTCCTCTATGACATAAAATATAATTTTCAAACATTAACATACAATATAGTCCATATAAAAACAGTAGAAACAATAAAAACACAAGTCTTCGGCGTCTCATTATTAAAATCATTTTCCAGTCATTTCCCACAATGTTGTCAAATTTGTTAGTTCTCTAGTTTGACAAAGTCTGCCTTCTAATGTGTTGGCTATTCCTCTTATTTTTGTGCCATTTGCAAACCTGATAAGGAGTCCCTCCACTCCTATCATCTAAATAATGGATAAGACTATCAAAAAATGTCAACTCTGCGCCATTCCACTTGAGGCCCCTTTCCAATTTGAAACTCAGCCACTTCTTTTCCCACCAATTATGGATCCGTCTGATGGCATTTCCATCTATTCCATATTTAGCCCCGTTTTATTTACTTAATGGACTTGTTTTTGCTTATCTATCGTTTTGGACAGAAACTCTCATCCAAGGAGAATGTTAAAAATGTGGATTAATCAGCCCAGAGTGTCTGAAAAGAAAAAGCAGACAAAGAGAACCTCATTTTCCCAATATATATGTCACTTAGGGGGAAGATAATTCGTGAGAGTAGCCAGTGCTTTAAATAGCTTTAAAGGGGAATTTAGACCAGTATAGTAAAATAAAATGGGGTGCAGAGATGTAAAAGTAACTTTATCTGGGAACCAAAGTTGTAAAGTTACCTTAAAGGTAAAAGGTAAAGGTTTTCCCTGACATTAAGTCCAGTCGTGTCCGACTCTGGGGGGTGGTGCTCATCTCCATTTCAAAGCTGAAGAGCCGGCGTTCTCCATAGACACCTCCAAGGTCTTATGGCCGGGATGACTTCACGGAGCACTGTTACCTTCCCACCAGAGTGGTACCTATTGATCTACTCACATTTACATGTTTTCGAACTGCTAGGTTGGCAGAAGCTGGGGCTAACAGTGGGAGCTCACCCCACTCCCAGGATTCGAACCACTGACCTTTAGGTTATCAAATTCAGCAGCTCAGCGGTTTAACCTACTGCGTCACCGGGGGCTCCTAGTTACCTTTAAACAATTGCTTTGCTTTCGTTGTGCATTCCTGCATGGCAAAGGGTTGGACCAGATGGCCTTTGGGGGTCCCTTCTATCTCTTAATTTCTCTGCTTCTATGAAGGCAAGTCACTGCCTCTTTCTTTTCTGTTCATAGTGGCTGAGATCTGGCATTGATGTTTTGAAGCATAAATCTCCGTAGGTGAGGTGAAGCTTGACTTATGTGACATTAATTGTGCTACACAACCCTTGTGTTGATAAACAGTGTTGCACAACTGAATCAAGGCACCAATGGAGCTTACTAAAAAGGCCGTTCACAAGAGTCTTAAGTGTTGGGAATCAGCCTGTGTGTTTCATGATGCTCAGGAGCACGATGCTCTCGATGTGGGACATGATGAGGGAAATGATGGTGCTGAGATGCAAGATGGAGATGGTTTGGTTGAGGATTTTCATGCAGACAATGACAGAGAGGCCCCAGTGCAAAGGGCAGTTTCTCATGAGAATATTCTTGCTGGGCTTAAGGATGATGGTTTCATCCCTCTTTCTGTGAGCTTTGAGTTTGGAAAACAATCTGACACCTGGAAATTTTAATGAGCAGTCAGAAAGGGAGTTGAAAAATAGGCGACTAGGGTTCAGCCAGGATCGACAACAAACTCAATGTTTACGTTGCTCCGAAAGACTTCGTCAGATAAGAGGCAAGAGTGGGAGGAAACAAAACCAATTTTTGGGCTTTGGGATATAAGCTTTGCTTCAAGGAAAAGCCTGTTAGATCAGGCATCATTTGGAAATCATGTTCATGTGCCTTGGAAATCCTCTTCAAGAGGTTTTGTTCTTATATATATTTTTAGCATTTTGCTGTGGACTAGCACCTTCTGGATTATCTTTGCAACCTGTTGATTCCTGCCTGGATAAATGCTGCCTTGGATTGTTTTTATATCTTTTGTGGACAGTGCTTTGAATTACTGCATTTTACTGATCTTTTACATGATGAAAATTTCCTATTTTTACAAGCATTTCTTTCTACTGGCTATTTTACTCAGCTTCAATAAAAAGGATTCATTTTTCACTCAACATGTGGTGTCTTTTAAAGTCAGAGGGTATCGTTTCTGTTCTGGAGTGCAACATTAAGAGACAACCTTATGAGTGAGAGCCCTCCAATATGTGGATTGAGCATCCCTTGTCCGAAATGCATGGGACAAGAAGTGTTTGCCCCCCGGGAAGGGGGGGGGGTTGGGGGGCTTCAGCCCCCCCCCCCCCACGAAATTCTGATGGTGGTCCGAAGAAGGCCTTACTGGTACATTATTTAAACTGTTATGTTTACTCATATCATGATCTGATCACCATACTCAATATATCCCATATGCATGGGGGTATTGGGGTAACGATACAAAAGGTTTGCTAGGGTAGACCCTCTTTCACTCAGACTCACCCCCCCCGAATCAAAATCCTGGCTACGGGCCTGCTACAGGGAATACCATTGCTTTGACTATGCGGATCTTTGTTGCCAGTGTGATGTCTCTACTCTTCACTATTTTATCGAGATTAGTCCTTGCTCTCCTCCCAAGAAGGAAACGTCTTCTGATTTCCTGGCTGCAGTCTGCGTCTGCAGTCATCTTTGCACCTAGAAATACAAAGTCTGTCACTGCCTCCACATTTTCTCCCTCTATTTGCCAGTTATCAATCAAATCAGTTGCCTATAATCTTGGTTTTTTTTAAATGTTTAACTGCAACCCAGCTTTTGCACTTTCTTCTTTCACCTTGGTTAGAAGGCTCCTCAGCTCCTCCTTCCTTTCAGCCATCAAAGTGGTATTATCTGCATATCTAAGGTTGTTAATGTCTCTTCCAACAATTTTAACCCCAGCCTTGCATTCGTCAAGCCCCACACATCGCATGATGCGTTCTGCATACAAGTTGAATTGGTTGGGTGAGAGGATATAACCCTGCCGCACGCCTTTCCCAATTTTGAACCAGTCTGTTGTTCTGTGATCAGTTCTGACTGTTGCTACTTGATCCTTATACAGATTCCTCAGGAGAGAGACAAGGTGATTTGGTATGCCCATCCCACCAAGAACTTGCCACAATTTATTATGATCCACACAGTCAAAGGCTTTAGAATAGTCAATGAAGCAGAAATAGATGTTTTTCTGAAACTCCCTGCTTTTCTCCATTATCCAGCATCTGGATATTGGCAATCTGGTCTCTCGTTCCTCTGCCTTTTCTAAACCCAGCTTCTTCATCTGGCAACTCTCGCTCCATGTCTTGCTGGAGTCTTCCTTGCAGGATCTTGAGTATTACCTTTGAAATCTTTGTGTGTTATTATTTATATGTGATTTATATTAATTTGTATTGTTTTTTGTTTACTGCCTTTTTGTTTTATTGATGTGTTGTCAGGCTTGGCCTCATGTAAGCCTCTCCGAGTCTCTTAGGGAGATGGTGGCTGGGTTTAAATAAAGATTATTATTATTATTATTATTATTATTATTATTATTATTTATTACCTTACTGACATGAGAAATAAGGGCCACTGTATGGAAGTTTGAGCAGCCTTTAGCATTTCCCTTTTTTGGTATGGGGATATAAGTGGATTTTTTCCAGTCTGATGGCCATTCTTGTGTTTTCCATATTTTCCTGGCATATGGCATGCATCATCCTCTTTCAAGATTTTTACCAGTTCAGATGTGGAATTTCAGGGGCTGCAATTTGGGAGGCACCACCAGGACTCCTGGGTAGAGACAACCTTGCAGAACAACACCTCCCTTTGCATGCAGCCATAGCAGTTCAAGTGGTGTCCCCAAATGGCCAGAGAGAGAGTTTCTGGTGCCAGCCCCTCCACGTTGGGTGTCGGTTTTGGGAAGCACCAGCAAAAGCACAGTTTGGAAAGAGGGCTTGCAAACACAGCAACTCCTAAGACCCCATGGCATTGAGCCACAGCGATATTGAGTATGGCATTATACTTCCTACCTATTACCCCGGTCATTCCTCCAATTGGTCCTGGAAATGAGCAGCCACAGACCCATACCTGCTATTGCTGTTAGCCTGTTATAGCACTGTACTTAATTCCCAGCCCCCTCATATTTTGAGTTTGCACTAGCCTCAGCCCGGCTTTTTGATTGCTCTGAACAGGCAACATTATTTTTAATATATATATATGTTTTTGTGACAATTTTATGCTTATGTTGTTTCGTTAATTTTATGTTATGCTGTTTACTCTGCATGTTTTGGCAATGTTACTTGGAAACTACCCTGAGTCCCCCTCGGGGAGATAGAGTGGTATATAAATAAAGTTTTGTCGAAGGCTTTCATGGCTGGAATGACTGGGTTGTTGTAGGTTTTTCGGGTTATATGGCCATGTAATAGAAGCATTCTCTCTTGGCGTTTCGCCTGCATCTATGGCAAGCATCCTCAGAGGTTGTGAGGATGCTTGCCATAGATGCAGGCGAAACGTCAGGAGAGAATGCTTCTAGAACATGGCCATATAGACTGAAAAACCTACAACAACCCAAATAAAGTTTTACTATTATTTTATTATAACTGGTGTCCCCAAATGGCCAGAGAGAGAGAGAGAGTATCTGCTGCCAGCCCCTCCATTTTGGGTGTTAGTTTGGGGAAGGACCAGCAAAAGCACAGTTTGGAAAGAGCCTTTGCATCCAGTCATGGGAATCACTCTGGACCGTGCTCTGACCTACAAGAAGCACTGCCTGAACATCAAGCAAGAAACAATATCATACGAAAGCTGACTGGCACAACCTGGGGATCACAACCAGACACAGTGAAGACATCTGCCCTTGCGCTATGCTACTCTGCTGCTGAGTACGCATGCCCAGTGTGGAACACATCTCACCACGCTAAAACAGTGGATGTGGCTCTTAATGAGATGTCTGCGCCTACACCACTGGAGAAATTACACTGTTTAGCCAGTATTGCACCACCTGACATCTGCTGGGAAGTAGCAGCCAATAGTGAAAGGACCAAGGCAGAGACATCTCCAGCCAGGCATGTAGCCGGGGGGGGGGGGGGGGGGGGCTCGGGGAGGCTTCAGCCCCCCCCCCGAAATTCTCATGGTGGTTCGCGAAAAGGCCTTATTAGTGCATTATTTAAACTGTTATGTTTATTCATATCATGATCTGATCACCATACTCAATATATCCCATATGCATTATTTATTTATTTACTTTGCTTATATACCGCTGTATCTCAAGCCCGAAGGCGACTCACAGTGGTTCACAAACAGTAAAAAACAGTAGAAACAGCAGTGGTTCCATACAACATATAACAATTGACTTAACACATTATCCATAAATTACCAATAAGCAATTACAATGCACAATTATTACAAAAAACAACCGTACCCAATCTTCTCATCATCCAAGCGTAGTCCAGGTTCGTCGTCCATTGTTCCATTCCTATGTTCCATTACCAGATTGCACTAAATTACTCAAACGCCTGCACAAACATCCAGGTCTTCACCTTTTTGCGGAATACCATTAGAGATGGTGCTAGTCTAATGTCCGTAGGAAGGGCGTTCCACAGCCGAGGAGCCACCACCGAGAAGGCCCTATCTCTCGTCCCCGCCAGCCGAGCTTGAGAAGCAAGCGGGATCGAGAGCAGGGTCTCCCCGGAAGATCTCAAAGTCCTGGTGGGTTCATAGGCAGAGATGCGGTCGGATAGGTAGCTTGGGCCGGAACTGTTTAGGGCTTTAAAGGCCAACGCCAGCACTTTGAATTGAGCCCGGTAGCAGATCGGTAGCCAGTGGAGTTGGCGCAACAGGGGGGTTGTATGCTCCCTGCGCTCCGCTCCTGTTAGAATCATGGCTGCCGAGCATTGGACCATTTGAAGCTTCCGGGCAGTCTTCAAAGGCAACCCCACGTAGAGAGCGTTGCAGTAGTCTAAACGGGATGTAACCAGAGCGTGGACTACCGTGGCCAAGTCAGACTTCCCAAGGTACAGGCGCAGCTGGCGCACAAGCTTTAGCTGTGCAAATGCTCCCCTGGTCACCGCCGAAACCTGGGGTTCCAGGCTCAGCGATGAGTCCAGGGTCACACCCAAGCTGCGAACCTGCGTCTTCAGGGGGAGTGCGACCCCATCCAACACAGGCTGTAACCCTATGCCCTGTTCGGCCTTGCGACTGACCAGGAGTACCTCTGTCTTGTCTGGATTCAATTTCAATTTGTTCGCCCTCATCCAGACCGTCACAGCGGCCAAGCACCGGTTCAGGACCTGACAGCCTCCTTAGTAGCAGGTGGAAAGGAGGGACAGAGTTGGACATCATCCGCGTACAGATGACACCGTACCCCGAAACTCCGGATGATCTCCCCCAGCGGCTTCATGTAGATGTTAAACAACATGGGAGACAATATTGAGCCCTGAGGAACCCCACAAGACAATGGTTGTGGGGTTGAACAGGTGTCCCCCAACAACACCTTCTGAGATCGACCCTCCAGGAATGACCGGAGCCACTGCAAAACAGTACCTCCAAGACCCATCCCTGCGAGGCGTCCCAGAAGGATACCGTGGTCGACGGTATCGAAGGCCGCTGAGAGGTCCAGCAGCACCAACAGGGACACACTCCCCCTGTCGAGCTCCCGGCGCAGATCATCCACTAAGGTGACCAAGGCTGTCTCGGTACCATGTCCCGGCCTAAAGCCAGACTGTGCCGGGTCTAGATAATCCGTGTCTACCAAGAATACCTGGAGTTGTGAGGCCACCACACGTTCCAAGACTTTGCCCAAGAAGGGGAGATTGGAAACTGGCCGATAGTTGTCGAATTTAGTGGGGTCCAGTGATGGTTTCTTCAACAGCGGTTTTATTATAGCTTGTTTTAAGCTTGCTGGAATCTTGCCTTCCCGAAGGGAAGCATTAACCACCACCTTAACCCACTCAGCCAATCCCCCTCTGGCCTCCTTTAGAAGCCAGGATGGGCAGGGGTCTAGGATGCATGTGGTTGGCCTCATTCCTCCAAGTATCTTGTCCACATCCTCGGGTTTCACCAATTGAAATGAATCCATCAAAACTGGACAAGCAGGTGCTCGTGTTACATCCTCAGAGACTGCCATTAACATGGTATCCAGACCAGAACGGATCAAAGCGACTTTGTCTGTAAAGAACTGAGCAAAAGCTTCACAGCGAGAAGTCGAATCGTCAGGGTTCCCACCTTGAGTGGTGGGATTTAAAAGGCCTCTGACAATTCAATGCATGGGGGTATTGGGGTAATGATACAAAAGGTTTGCTAGGCTAGACCCTCTTTCACTCAGACTTAGCCCCCCCCCGAAACTCACCCCCCGAAACCCCCCTGAAAATTTTTTAGCCGCCGGGAAGTAGCAGCCAATAGTGAAAGGACCAAGGCAGTGACATCTCCAGCTCATCACTTGTTTGGGTATCAGCCAGCACGTCAACGACTTAAATCTAGAAATAGTTTTCTAAGATCTACAGAGACACTCGCTGGAACACCTCAGCAAGCAAGAGTCCAAAAGTGGCAGGCTCAAAATCAGAACCTCAACCAATGGCTGATACCAAATGAGAGACTCCCCTGGGCACACAGAAGACTGGGCGACTTGGAAGGCGCTGAACAGACTGCGCTCTGGCACCATTTTGAGTGTTAGTTTGGGGAAGGACCAGCAAAAGCACAGTTTGGAAAGAGCCTTTGCATCCTGTCATAGCAGTTCAAGTGGTATCAAAACTATCTCTCTGTCCCCAAATGGCCAGAGAGATAGAGAGGGTGTTTCTGGTGCCAGCCCCTCCACTTTGGGTGTTAGTTTGGGGAAGGACCAGCAAAAGCACAGTTTGGAAAGAGCCTTTGCATCCTGCCATAGCAATTCAAGTAGTATGCAAACTGGTGTCCCCAAATGGTCAGAGAGACAGAGAGAGTGTTTCTGGTGCCAGCCCCTCCACGTTGGGTGTCGGTTTGGGGAAGCACCAGCAAAAGCACAGTTTGGAGAGAGGGCTTGCAAACACAGCAACTCCTAGGACCCCATGGCATTGAGCCACGGCGATAACAAGCGTTGCCAAAGTGGAGAAGAGGTGCATGCGCCCAGGGCGCACGGCGGAGCGCATGAGTGGGGAGGGCGCTAGGACCCAGGCGGAGGCGGCAGGGAGGCAGGCAGGCAGGGAGGGGGGCCGGGCGGGGAGGTGTGGCACCGGGCAGCCTTGGGCTTTTTCTGCCCTTCTCCTTCTCCTCGGGAGCCTCTGGGTCTCCCTTCCTCCCTTCCTTCCTTCCTCCCATTCCTTCCTTGGAGGCGATGGAATGAGAGGCGCGCATCTGGAGCTCTCCAAGCCGTGCGCCGCGATGGCTTCAGTCCGGCGCGTCTTCCACCTCCAGCCTTGCGGTGAGTCTTCAAGCGGCGTCGGCTTGCTCTGAAGAAGAGGAGGAGGAAAGGGAGGGAAAGAAGGAAGGAAGGAAGGAAGGAAGGAGCCCAGGCAAGGCTCCAAAACCCCGCTTCCAGTGCGTTTTGCCAGCCAAAAAGGGAGGACCTTTTGGAGAGCTTTTGGAGAGCCTTTGCAGAGCGCGCAGTCCCTTCCTCTGCCTGTTTTGAACCTGTATTTTGGAATGAATGCAGTTTGACAGCATTTTTGCCTTGGCTCAAGGCTGTGGCATCCCGGGAGTTGTAGTTTGGGGAGCAAAGGCTTAAAGAGCATGTCCAAACTACAACTCAATTGCATTGAGCCAGGGATGTCAGAACTGTATTCATTCTCCAGGATGGGCATTCCTTCCTTGGCTTCCTCCTTTCCAAGCTCAAAGCATGCTGAGGTTGCCTTCGCCTTGAACTCCCTCCTCGCCTCCTTTCCTTGAAGATGCTTGGCATCCTTTCAACTCTTGCAATCCTTGGCTGCATCTGCACTGTGGAATTAATGCAGCCTGACACCTCTTGCACTGCCAAGCCTCAATGCTGTGGAATCATAGGAGATGCAATTTGGGGAGGCTCCTCCAGCACTCCTGGGCAGGGAAGGCCTTGCAGAACTACACCTCCCATGACTCCCTTTGCATCCAGCCATGGCAGATCAAGTGGTGTCAAACTGCATTCATCCTGCAGCATGAATGGTATCCTCATCCTATGCCTTGGGCTGCATCTCCGCTGTACAGCAAATGCATTTGGATATCACTATGACAGCCTTAGAATCATAGAATCATAGAATCAAAGAGTTGGAAGAGACCTCCCGGGCCATCCAGTCCAACCCCATTCTGCCAAGAAGCAGGAATATTGCATTCAAATCACCCCTGACAGATGGCCATCCAGCCTCTGTTTAAAAGCTTCCAAAGAAGGAGCCTCCACCACACTCCAGGGCAGAGAGTTCCACTGCTGAACGGCTCTCACAGTCAGGAAGTTCTTCCTCCTGTTCAGATGGAATCTCCTCTCTTGTAGTTTGAAGCCATTGTTCCGCGTCCTAGTCTCCAAGGAAGCAGAAAACAAGCTTGCTCCCTCCTCCCTGTGGCTTCCTCTCACATATTTATACATGGCTATCATATCTCCTCCAGACTATCATCTTCTTCAGGCTAAACATGCCCAGCTCCTTAAGCCACTCTTCATAGGGCTTGTTCTCCAGACCCTTGATCATTTTAGTCGCTTTCCTCTGCATTCCCTGCCGTGGCTCAATGCTATTGACATTTGGGGCTTGTCGTTTCGCAAACTCTTTACCCTCAGAGCCTTACTAAACTACAACTCCCAGGATTCCATAGCATTGAGCCTTGGCAGTTTAAGTGGTGTCAAACTGCATTCATCCTGCAGCATGAATGGTATCCTCATCCTATGCCTTGGGCTGCATCTCCGCTGTACAGCGAATGCAGTTGGACATCACTATGACTGCCTTGGCTCAATGCTATTGACATTTGGAGCTTGTCGTTTCACAAACTCTTTACCTTCAGAGCCTTACTAAACTACAACTCCCAGGATGCCATAGCATTGAGCCTTGGCAGTTCAAGTGGGATCAAACTGCACCATCCTACAGCATGGATGGTATCCTCATCCTATACCTTGGGTTGCATCTCCGCTATAGAGCAAATGCAGTTGGACATCACTATGACCGCCTTGGCTCAATGCTATTGTTGACATTTGGGGCTTGTCGTTTCACAAACTCTTTACCTTCAGAGCCTTACTAAACTACAGCTCCCAGAATTTCATAGCATTGAGCCTTGGCAGTTCAAGTGGGATCAAACTGCATTCATCCTACAGCGTGGATGGTTTCCTCATTCTATGCCTTGGGCTGCATCTCTGCTGTAGGGCAAATGCATTTGGACATCACTATGACTACCTTGGCTCAAGGCTATTGACATTTGGGGCTTGTCGTTTCACAAACTCTTTACCTTCAGAGCCTTACTAAACTACAACTCCCATGATTCCATAGCATTGAGCCTTTGATCAAACTGCATTCATCCTACAGTGTAGGAGCCCCTGGTTGCGCAGTGGATTAAACCCCTGTGTCGGCAGGACTGAAGACTGACTGGTCACAGGTTCGAATCCAGGGAGAGCGCAGATGAGCTCCCTCTACCAGCTCCAGCTCCTCATGCGGGGACATGAGAGAAGCCTCCCACAAGGATGATAAAACATCAAAACATCCGGGCGTCCCCTGGGCAGCGTCTTTGCATACGGCCAATTTTCTCACACCAGAAGCGACTTGCAGTTTCTGAAGTCGCTCCTGACACGACAAAAAAACAATTAATAATCCTACAGTTTCCTCATCCTATGCCTTGGGTTGCATCTCTGCTGTAGGGCAAATGCATTTGGACATCACTATGACTACCTTGGCTCAAGGCTATTGACATTTGGGGCTTGTCGTTTCACAAACTCTTTACCTTCAGAGCCTTACTAAACTACAACTCCCATGATTCCATAGCATTGAGCCTTTGAGGTTCAAGTGAGGTCAAACTACATCCATTCCACAGTGCAAATGCACCCTTTCCTTCCTCCCTTGGCTTCTTCCTTGCCTTTTAAAAACACAAATCCAAGCCCAAAGTGTACTGAGGTTGCTGTGAGTTTTCTGAGCTGTCTGGTCATGTTTGAGAAGCATCCTGAATGCTTGTTTAGCCCACATCTCTGGCAAGCATCCTTTACTGTTCTGATATTAGAGTTTTAAAAATATTTTTATATTTTCCTCCTTTCTATTGAAATTGTCCACATGCTTGTGGATTTCAGTGGCTTCTCAGGCAACCATATGATGGTTGTCAGCATGGTCCAGCATTTCTGTGTTCTCAAATAATATGCTCTGTCCAGGTTGGTTCATCAGGTGCTCTGCTATGGCTGAGTTCTCAGGTTGAGTTAGTCTGCAGTGCCTTTCATATTCCTAGATTCATTGCATTTGGTGGTCCCTATGGAGACTTGTCCACAGCTGCATGGTATTCGGTAGCTTCCTGCAGAGGTGAAAGAATCCTTCTTGTACTGAGATTGCCTTCTTCCTTCCCTTGAACTCCCTTCTTGCCTCCTTTCCTTGAAGATGCATTGGCATATTTCCCCACTCTTTGCCATCCTTTGGAGCACCCGGTGGCACAGTGCTTTAAAGCGCTGAGCTGCTGAACTTGCTGACCAAAAGGTCACCGGTTTGAATCCTGGGAGTGGAGTGAGCTCCCACTATTATGCCCAGCTTCTGACAACCTAGCAGTTAAAAACATGCAAATGTGAGTAGATCAATAGGTACCGCTCTGGCTGGAAGGTAACAGTGCTCCATGCAAGTCATGGGCCGCATGATCTTGGAGGTGTCTACGGACAACGCCGGCTCTGCGGCTTAGAAATGGAGATGAGCACCAACCCCCAGAGTTAGACACGACTGGACTTAATGTCAGGGGAAAACCTTTACCTTTACCTGCAATCCTTTGGTGCTTTTATTCCACGATGTAGAATGATCAAATAATAATTATAACATTTCTTCTTTTTATACATATATTTGCCTACCCTTCCTATAATTCCCATGGATGTTAATGAGTAGTTAAAGTGTGCATACATTATTTGGGGACACCTTGATTAGCACTGAATGGTGTTGCAGCTTCAAGGCCTGGCTGGTTGCTGCCTGGGGGAATCAGTTGTTGGGAGCTGTTAGCTGACCCTGATTGATTCTTGTCGGGAATTCCCCTGCAATTTGAGTGTTGCTCTTTATTTACTGTTTTGATATTAGAGTTTTTAAAATATTTTCATGGTTTCTTCCTTTCTGTTGAAATTGTCCACATGCTTGTGGATTTCAGTGGCTTGTGTTTTGCACAGAGATGAAACTTTAAGTGCCCTAATTAATCAGGTCCAGATACCCTTTGGCTGCCCTGGTGGCGCAGCAGGTTAACCTACTGAGCTGCTGAACTCGCTGACCGAAAGGTTGGTGGTTCAAATCTGGGGAGCGGAGTGAGCTCCTGCTGTTAGCCCTAGCTTCTGCCAACCTAGCAGTTCGAAAACATGCAAATATGAGTAGATCAATAGATACTGCTTCTGCGGGAAGGTAATGGCGCTCCATACAATCATGACAGCCACATGACTTTGGAGAGATCCACGGACATTGCCAGCTCTTCGGCTTAGAAATGGAGATGACCACAACCACCCAGAGTCGAACACAACTAGACTCAATGTCAGGGAAATCTTTACCTTTACTTAGATACTCCTTCCTTCTTAACTTCTGTTTCTCTTACAATAGATATTTGGCTTGGCTTGTTTGTTGTGCTTTTGCAGAAGGCGGTCTTGCTTGCCAAAAAAGCCAAAAAGCCAAAGAACTGTAGTACGTATGTGTGTTGGTGTGTGTGCACATACTGCACAAAATGTCTGTGCATATATCACACACACATAAAATTGGATTCGGTATTTTTTTCTTATGTGTGTTTGTGTGTGTATCAATGCTGAATCCAGCCCGACAAGATGAAGTTTGGAGGAATTTAAACAAAAGTGTATGTGTGCGTCCAAGATCTGGAGCCGATTTGTAAACAATCCGGAGCATGAACCAGATGAGCAAACTCAAGAGCGTTTTTGTGCGCTGTACATAGAAACTTATGTTGCTAAAGTGGGAACATGCTGCCTTGTTTTCTTTTGGGGGAGGATTGCAATGGGCTGTGGGTTCCTTTGTCTTTGACTTCCAGGAACGAAGGGATCCTCAGAAGTCAAATATTGGTGTGTCTTTGTTTCAGTCCATTCCTGCACCGAGAGCTGGGCGTGCGGCGTGAGGACTGTGTGCCTCTTGTTTTGGCAACACCCAACACTCTTTTCTACGCTTAACTCTTCAAATAAATAATTATTGCCTCCCAAGTGCGGCAAATGCTGCTTTTGCAAAGGAGGTGGCTGCTCCTTTGGAGCTGTTTGCAAACTAATGGAGGAAAGCGCCTGTTGAGCAATGCAGTTTGTTTTTTAGCTCTCTAAGCGGTTATCAGCACTTCCGTAAGTCATCTGGTTGGTGTCTCTTCTCTCTCTCTCTCTCTTGCGCTTGTTTTGTTTCAGAGCTGCTCAGCGGTTTTTTCTCCAATTTTGTGTGTGTGTCCCCTTCCTTTCCCTTTTCTTAGAAGCTAAGTGACACAAGCCTGACCTGGGGAGGAAATTTGTTCTCCGGTGCATGCAGACACTAAGGCCGAGAACAGCTGCTCATCTGTGCAATTGCCCAGTTTGCAAATCCCATTCATTTCCTCCAGGATTATTCCTATTCTGAGTCCATAGTAGGACTCCTCAAGAGCAAAAGGGGCAGAAGGTGGTGCAGCCATAGAATCAAAGAACCCTAGAGTTGGAAGGGGTACCCAAGGGCCATCTAGTCCAACCCCATTCTGCCATGCAGGAAGACACAACAAAGCATTCCTGATGGCCATCCATTCCCAGTTTATATCATCATAGAGTTGGAAGGGGTACCAAAGGCCATTCAGTCCAACTCCATTCCGCCGTGCTGGAAGACCCCATTCTAGCCCTCCCAACAGATGGCCATCAATTCTCAGTTTAATCATAGAGTTGGAAGGGGTACCCAAAGGCCATCTAAGTCCAACCCCATTCTGCCATGCAGGAAGATACAACCAAGTCCTCCCAGCAGATGTCCATCCACTCTCAGTTTACATATAATCGTAGAGTTGGAAGGGGCACCCAAAGGCCATTCAGTCTAACCGCATTCTGCCATGCAGGAAGATACCTCCCAAACCCTTCCGGCAGATAGCCATCCATTCTCAGTTTATATAATCATATAGAGTTGGAGGGGGCACCCAAAGGCCCTATAGTCCAACCCCATTCTGCCATGCAGGAAGACACAACCAAGCCCTCCCAGCAGATGGCCATCCATTCCCAGTTTGTATAATCATATAGAGTTGGAAGGGGTACCCAAAGTCCATCCAGTCCAACCCCATTCTGCCATGTAGCAAGACATAACCAAGTCCTCCCAGCAGATGTCCATCCATTGTCAGTTTACATATAATCATAAGAGTTGGAAGGGGTACTCAAAGGCCATCCAGTCCAACCCCATTCTGCCATGCAGGAAGATACCTCTGGCTAATAGCCATCCATTCTCAGTTTATATAATCATAGAGTTTGAAAGGTCATTCAGTCCAACCCCAAAGGCCATTCAGTCCAACCTCATTCCGCCATGCTGGAAGACATCATTCAAGCCCTCCCAACAGATGGCCATCCATTCTCAGTTTAATCATAGAGTTGGAAGGGGAACCCAAAGGCAATCCAGTCCAGTCCCATTCTGCCTTGCAGGAAGACACAACTAAGCATTCCTGACAGATGGCCATACATTCCCAGTTTATATAATCATAGAACTGGAAGGGGCATCCAAAGGCCATGTAGTCCAACCCCATTCTGCCATGCAGAAAGACACAATCAAGCCCTCCCAGCAGATGGCCACCCTGTCTGTTATTAAAAACCTCTGGAGAAGGAGACAATACTGTATTTCAAGGCAACATATTCCACAGCTCTTAGTGTTAGGAAGTTTTCTCTAATGTTTATGTGGAATCTCATTTCATGCAGTGTGAATGTGTTGCGCCAGTCTCTAGAAGAGGGCTTCTTTAACTTTTCCACTTGAGACCTCTTTTGGCGAAATGTTTACATATATAGGTATATAAAATAAGTATACAGATGAAACCTTGATTGATAACAAGCCAGCATTTGCAAGGCTTGCTAAGCAGGCTGATTTTCCTGTTAATGAAGTACAGCTGAAGCATCTTCTGCAGAGACCACTGTAAACACTGCACATCAGATTCATGTAAATGTCTACAACATCCTCTGAAGTTGAGAAAACTTTTCCTGTTGCCATATTTTTTGAGACCTCAACTTAATTAAGCTAAGGGGACCTCATTTGGGATCAGGACCCATACTTTATGAAGCAGTACTTGAGAGCAGCGGAAAACAAGCTGACTCCATCCTCAGTATGGCATCCTTTGAGATACTTACATGTGGCTATCATGTTTCCTTTCTCTCTGTAAACTAAATATACTCAGTTTTCAATCTGTCCTCAGAAGGGGTTCTGGCTTTCAAAACTTTAATACTTCGGTCGCCTGTTGTATATCAGCCTGTTCAACCTGTGATTGTGTCTGTTGTTCATGTTGATATTCATGATGGGAATGGGGATGATGTATTTCAAGGCAACATATTCCACAGCTCTTAGTGTTAGGAAGGGCTTCTTTAACTTTTCCACTTGATACCTCTTTTGGTGAAATGTTTACATATCTAGGTATATAAAATAAGTATACAAATGAAACCTTGATTGATAACAAGCCAGCATTTGCAAGGCTTGTTAAGCAGGCCTATTTTCCTGTTAATGAAGTACAGCTGAAGCATCTTCTGCAGAGACCGCTGCAAACATTGCACATCAGATGTTCCTGAAGGGAATGGGGATGTTGATTTGGCTTCTGAGTCTTGGGATGAGAGGCCAGGGAGGCCTGAGTTGATGCAAGGGCCTGAATGGAGTTTAAAAGAGAGGCTTGAGATGCTGCAAGACTATTCTCAAGGCCCCAGGCTTGGGAAAGGCTTTTCGCCCCAGTTCCCTGATCAGTTATCTGAGAATGAAGTTGATTCTGAGTTACGAGGTGCAGGAGTGAATGAGGGGAGTGAGACCTTGAATAGGAAAATAAGTTTCAGTAAACACAGAGAGAGTCTGTGCAGCAAGTAAGAAGCTCAGCTAGACTTCAACAGTATTTATTTATTTATTTATTTGAAACTTTTATATCCTGATCTGGAATGTGTCCAGAGGAGGGCAACTAAAATGATCAAGGGTCTGGAGAACAAGCCCTATGAGGAGCGGCTTAAGGAGCTGGGCATGTTTAGCCTGAAGAAGAGAAGGCTGAGAGGAGATATGATAGCCGTGTATAAATATGTGAGAGGAAGCCACAGGGAGGAGGGAGCAAGCTTGTTTTCTGCTTCCTTGGAGACTAGGACGCAATGGAGCAATGGCTTCAAACTACAAGAGAGGAGATTCCATCTGAACATGAGGAAGAACTTCCTGACTGTGAGAGCCGTTCAGCAGTGGAACTCTCTGCCCCAGAGTGTGGTGGAGGCTCCTTCTTTGGAAGCTTTTAAACAGAGGCTGGATGGTCATCTGTCAGGGGTGATTTGAATGCAGTATTCCTGCTTCTTGGCAGAATGGGGTTGGACTGGATGGCCCATGAGGTCTCTTCCAACTCTATGATTCTATGATTCTATTATTCTTCTCTACCTCCGGAGAGCAAAGATTCAATGCCAAAATACAGTCTAAAACATCATACAACAATACAAAAATAAAATACATATAGAGT
>NW_026847549.1:200084624-200149086 GCF_025583915.1 Anolis sagrei ordinatus | reverse complement strand
GCCCCCCCCCCCCCGGGGTCCCGACCACCAGGTTGAGAAATGCTGCTGTAGGCTTTATTTCAAAGGAAGGGATTGGCAAAAGCCTTGGATAACATCCCAAGGGGGTGATATTCTAATGTTAAAATGAAATGTACATAAAATGTGAGTGTATTGAACAGTGCAGCATTTTAGTGTCCTCACTTGTAGTCACAAGGAATTTATGGGCTGTTTTTATGCTGGTGCTATTTCGAATCCATAAGCTTAATTATCTAGAGGTATGGCACAAAATATACATATTTAAAGACCCAAATTTTTCTGTACGTCGGGGAATATTTTCTCGATCGATTTGGGGTTCATGGAGCGTTCAGGTTTAAACGTGCGCTTGTCACTTCTTAATCCGAAGGTGTTTTGCTGTCCTTTGATTTTCCTTTACTCCTGACGGTTACAGAAGGCAGACCGCAATCGATAAAACATTATCAGTTATTAAGTCCCTCCGAGGCCTGAGGCTGTTCGAAAAGGATGGAGAGAAATGATTTCCAGAGGGTCTTCTGCTGCACATTAACTCAAAAAAATGGATTATCCCACCTTCTGCTTGTCTCCTTTTCTGTTGGAAAAATCCATGCATTTTAAACCTCAATAGCATGTTCTTTCTGTGTTGTTTCCTGATCTACGATCAACGATGGGAATTTCATGCTATGCCGGCCATTTATGGCCCAAATGAGGGTTATTTATGGCCCAAATGGGGGTAGTTTATGGCTCAGAGATGGGTCATCATGGCCCAAAGGTGGGTCATTTAGGTTCCCAGATGTGGTTTATTTACAGTTCCAAATGTGTTATCATTTATGGCTCAAAGATGGGTCATTATGTCCCAACGGTGGGTCATTTATGCTCCCAAAAGTGGTTAATTTAGGATTCCAAATGTGGGTCATTTATGCCCCAAATATGATCAATTTATAGTCCCAAATGTGGGTCGTTTATGGTCCAAATGTGGACCATTTAAAGCTCAAACCTGGCCATTTTTCTTTTACTTTGGAATATTTTCCAAATTTATTTATTTATCGTGTCAGGAGCAAGCCAAACAGTTGTATTGCATTTTTAAACAAACAAACAAACAAACCACAAAGTTTGCAGACTTGGTATTCTATTAAATGTCCTTTGACCAGAGATGGGTCATCATGGCCCAAAGGTGGGTCATTTAGGTTCCCAGATGTGGTTTATTTACAGTTCCAAATGTGTTATCATTTATTGCTCAAAGATGGGTCATTTATGATCCCAAATGTGGTTTATTTATGACTCCAAATGTGGGTCATTTATGGCTCAAATATGATAAATTTATGGCCCCAAATGTGGGTCCTTTATGGTCCAAATGTGAACCATTTAAAGCTCAAACCTGGCCATTTTTCTTTTACTTTGGAATATTTTCCAAATTTATTTATTTATCGTGTCAGGAGCAAGCCAAACAGTTGTATTGAAACAAACAAACAAACAGACAAAATACAGAATTTGTGAGCTTGGTAGTTGATTAAATGTCCTTTGACCAGTATCTGGCCACTTGGAGTGCCTCTGATGTTGCCGCAAGAAGGTCCTCCATTGTGCATGTAGCAGGGCTCAGGTTGCATTGCAGCAGGTGGTCAGTGGTTTGCTCTTCTCCACACTCGCATGTCATGGATTCCACTTTGTGGCCCCATTTCTTGAAGGTTGGCTCTGCATCTCGTGGTGCCAGAGCGCAGTCTGTTCAGCGCCTTCCAAGTCGCCTAGTCTTCTGTGTGCCCAGGGGGGAGTCTCTCATTTGGTATCAGCCATTGGTTGAGGTTCTGGGTTTGAGCCTGCCACTTTTGGACTCTCGCTTGCTGAGGTGTTCCAGCGAGTGTCTCTGTAGATCTTGGAAAACTATGTCTTGATTTAAGTCGTTGACGTGCTGGCTGATACCCAAACAGGGGATGAGCTGGAGATGTCTCTGCCTTGGTCCTTTCACTATTGGCTGCTACTTCCCGGCGGATGTCAGGTGGTGCAATAACGGCTAAGCAGTGTAATTTCTCCAGTGGTGTAGGGCGCAGACACCCTGTGATAATGCGGCATGTCTAATTAAGAGCCACATCCACTGTTTTAGTGTGGTGAGATGTGTTCCACACTGGGCATGCGTACTCAGCAGCAGAGTAGCATAGCGCAAGAGCAGATGTCTTCACTGTGTCTGGTTGTGATCCCCAGGTTGTGCCAGTCAGCTTTCGTATGATATTGTTTCTAGCGCCCACTTTTTGCTTGATGTTCAGGCAGTGCTTCTTGTAGGTCAGAGCACGGTCCAGAGTGACTCCCAGGTATTTGGGTGCGCTGCAATGCTCCAGTGGGATTCCTTCCCAGGTGATCTTCAGAGCTCGGGATGCTTGTCTGTTCTTGGGATGAAAGGCACATGTCTGTGTTTTAGATGGATTAGGGATCAGTTGGTTTTCCCTGTAATCGGCAGTAAGAGCTCTTAGAGCTTCAGAGAGCTTCTGTTCAACCATCTCAAAGCTCCCTGCTTGAGCGGTAATGGCACGATCATCTGCATAGATGAAACTCTCCGTCCCTTCTGGCAGTGGCTCAGGTGTTGCAAATAGCCATTACTTCATTGCTATGAGTTTTCTGGGCTGTATGGCCATGTTCCAGAAGCATGTGAGTTGTGAACTGGTGCATTGTCATGCATACGCCAGACACCTTTGGTGAGCATGCCACGTTGTCTCTTGGTTTTGACGGCCTCTCTTTATTTCCACAGCAGTGAAGCCTAGTCTGTCCCAGTGATCATGGTCCCCATTGTTAGGAAATCCATCAATACTACTTTGTGCTGGTCCCAAAATACTGTGAGCATGACCTCGCCTGCTGAGAGTTGGACACATGCCTTCTTTGGAGGTGGTAGTTCATGATGCTTCCATTGCATCAACTGGTCTTTAGTCTCAGGATCATAGTGATGGACCCAGCTTTCATCCTCTGTGATCAGTCTGTTGAAAAAAAGTCATCCTGGTTTCCATGGCACATCTTCAATAGAGCCTGAAAGCATTCGACTTATTTCCTTCTGGAAAGGTGGGAGCCGCCGGGGGACCCAGTGAGCAGATACCTTATGCATGTGAAGATGGTCTTGGGTGATTTTTTCCATGGATCCCACACTAATCTTGACATTTTGGACTAGGTGAATGGTTACGTGGTGATTTTCCAAAATTGTGACCTCCACTTTCTGGATGGTGTATTTATCAGTAGCAGAGTGGGGTCGCCCTGGAATTGGAGCTGTTTGCACCAAAGTCTGACCACATTGGAATTGATGATGCCAGTTCTTGAACCATCATATGATGGGGAATCCTCACTATAAACCTCTATCATCTCATCTAATGTCGACTTTGGTGTGCGGCCTTTCAAGTAAAGGAACTTGAGGACTGCTCCATATTCCACTGGGTCCGTTATCAAACTTCACACCACTTCAGCTCCTGTGACATTAAGATCATTATCAGTTCTGAGTTGTAAATTGGCATGTAGCCTATAGAGCAGTGTTTCTCAACCTGGGGGTCGGGACCCCTGGGGGGGGGTCGCGAGGAGGTATCAGAGGGGTCGCCACAGACCATCAGAAAACACCGTATTTTCTGTTGGTCGTGGGGGTTCTGAATTTGGGCATATGGAATATCCGTGCCAAGTTTGGTCCAGATCCATCAGGGTTTGAGTCCACAGTGCTCTCTGGATGTAGGTGAACTACAACTCCCACAACCTTCTAGGGTTTCTGTTGATCATGGGAGTCTGTGTGCCAAGTTGGTTCAATTCCATCATTGGTGGAGTTCAGAATGCTCTTTGATTGTAGGTGAACTATAAATCCCAGCAACTACAACTCCCAAATGTCAAGATCTATTTCCCCCAAACTCTACCAGTGTTCACATATTGGGCATATTGAGTATTCATGCCAAGTTTGGTCCAGATTGTCACTGTTGGAGTCCACAGTGCTCTCTGGATGTAGGTGAACTACAACTCCCAAACTCAATGCCAATGCCTACCAACCCCTTCCAGTATTTTCTGTTGGTCATGAGAGTTCTGTGTGCAACTTACATACAAATTTAACTTAAGAACAAACCTACAGAAACTATCTTGTTCATAACTTGGGGATTAGCAAAGCGAATGGCCTGATGTCCTCACTGTGTCCAGTTGTAATCCCCAGGTTGTACCAGTCAGCTTTTGTATGATATTGTTTCTAGCGCCCACTTTTGCTTGATATTCATGCAGTGCATCTTGTAGGTCATAGAACGATCCAGAGTGACTCCCTGATATTTGGGCATGCTGCAATGCTCCAATGGGATTCCTTCCCAGGTCATCCTCAGAGCTCGAGATGCTTGTCTGTTCTTAAGGTGAAAGGCACATGTCTGCATTTTAGATGGAATAGGAATCAGCTGGTTTTTCCTATAATAGGCAGTAAGAGCACTTAAAGCTTCGGAGAGCTTCTGTTCAACCATTTCAAAGCTCCCTGCTTGAGCGGTGATGGCATGATCGTCAGCATAGATGAAACTCTCTGTCCCTCCTGGCTGGTAGTCAAGGAGATGCTTGCCATAGATGCAGGCGAAACGTCAGGAGAGAATGCCTCTAGAACATGGCCATATAGCCTGAAAAAACCTACAACAATCCAGTGATTCCGGCCATGAAAGCTTTCGACAATAGATCTCAAAGCTCTGCTTGAGCGGTGATGGCAAGATCGTCAGCATAGATGAAACTCTCTGTCCTTTCTGGCAGTGGCTGATCATTTGTGTAAAACATTTGTGTAAACATGGATGGAGCAAGCACACTCCCCCAAGGCAGGCCATTATGATTCTGTGACTTTGCAAGACCTAAGCAGAGTTAATTGAAGATCTCACATTCATAGTAAGATAAAGGTTTTTGCTGACATTAAGTCCAGTTGTGTCCGACTCTGGAGGGTGGTGCTCACCTCCATTTCTAAACCGGAGACGGCGTTGCCCATAGACACCTCCAAGGTCATGTGGTCGGCATGGCTGCATGGAGCACTGTTACCTTGCTGGAGTGGTACCTATTGATCTACTCACATTTGCATGTTTTCGAACTGCTAGGTTGGCAGAAGCTGGGGCTGACAGTGGAAGCTCACGCCGCTCCCCAGATTCGAACCTGCAACCTTTCGGTCAACAAGCTCAGCACCTCAGCAGTTTAACCCACTGCGCCATCGGGGGCTCCATTCATAGGACAGCCATAAATCACAGTACCTATTGATCTACTCACATTTGCATGTTTTCGAACTGCTGGGTTGGCAGAAGCTGGGGCTGACAGCGGAAGCGCACGCTGCTTCTCAAATTTGAACCTACTACCTTTCGGTCAACAAGCTCAGCAGTTTAAATGACCGCCATCGGGGGCTCCATTCATATGACAGCCGTAAATCAAAGCTGACTTAGTAACAACAACAACAACAACAGCAAAATACATACATTTCCATAAAATTTAAATGCACCGAGTCCTGCCTTTTACCAAGACTTAGATCCACGGCGAATACAGATAAAAAGCTCCCGTCAGAATAGACACACAAAATGCAATCTGTAATTAAAATGTCTACAGAATCAAAACCAAATTAAAAACATGTCTATTAAAGAAAAGGAAACGGGGTAATGTAACACATCCATAGCTCAATATGCAAATTCAGGAATAATTACTCATGTTTATTGGAATTTCACAGAAGGGGGGAAAAAAGCCAGTTAACTCATTTCCATGCAAAACCGCGGCAAATAACATACGCTCTTCAAAGGATCTGTCCGCTGTCCAAGTTCATCCTAAAGCAGTGCTGTGCGCATCGTAAAAAAACATTTCCTTCCCCTTTAAAAAAATATAATAAAATCCGAAAGCCATGCCAGTTCCTCTTTTACAATGGATTTTGCAATGCCCTGCAAAACAGGTGTGAAAAATAATAAAAATGATCTATTCGCAACAACAAAAAC
Source organism: Anolis sagrei ordinatus (assembly GCF_025583915.1). NCBI lineage: Eukaryota > Metazoa > Chordata > Lepidosauria > Squamata > Anolidae > Anolis > Anolis sagrei. The sequence continues at coordinate 200,143,168 of NW_026847549.1, read as the reverse complement.
ACAAAACAAATCTATTTCCTCTCCCCACCACACCGTCCTCACCATGGCATTAATATGAAGATTCGAAGATCTGGCTGCGCATGGATCCAAATGCATTCCAGGCTCAACCTACGGCATCAAATCGTGTGTTATTTTGCTGTGAAATCTACTTATTTTAATTGATTTTTCTCTCTTTACGAGATATATCCCAATTACTTAACAAGCCTAAATACCTCAAAGGCACCCAGCCCTGTTTGATCTTGGAAGCTAAGCAAGGTCAGCCTTGGTTAGTACTTGGATGGGAGACCAACAGTAAATAACAAATGCTGCAGGCCATATTTCAGAAGGAGTATTCCAATAATACTCAGAGAAAAAGAGGGAAAATGGCTGTGTTGTCAGAGGCTTTCATGGCCAGAATCACTGGGTTGCTGTGAGTTTTCTGGGCTGTATAACCATGTTCCAGAAGCATTCTCTCCTGATGTTTTGCCCACAGCTATGGCAGGCATCCTCAGAGGTTGTGAGGTCTGTTGGAAACTAATCAAGTGGCGTTTATATATCTGTGGAAAGATGTCCAGGGTGGGAGAAAGAACTCTTGTCTGCTGGAGGCATGTGTGAATGTTGCAATTCATAGAATCATAGAATCAAAGAGTTGGAAGAGCCCTCATGGGCCATCCAGTCCAACCCCCTGCCAAGAAGCAGGAATATTGCATTCAAATCACCCCTGACAGATGGCCATCCAGCCTCTGTTTAAAAGCTTCCAAAGGAGCCTTCACCACAATTGGCCACCTTGATTAGCATTGAGTGGCCTTGCAGCTTCAAAGCCTGGCTGCTTCCTGCCTTGAGGAATCCTTTGTTGGGAGGTGTTAGCTGGCCCTGATTGTTTCCTGTCTGGAATTCCCTTGTTGTTTGAGTGTTCCTCTTTGTTTATTGTCCTGATTTTAGAGTTTTTAAAATACTGTTATCCTGATTTCGTTCTTTTTCATGGTTTCCTCCTTTCTGTTGAAATTGTCTACACGCTTCTTGTGGATTTCAATGGGTTCTCTGTGCTGTTTGACATGGTGGTTGCGAGCATGGTCCGGCTTTTCTGTGTTCTCAAATCATATGCTGTGTCCAGGTTGGTTCATCAGGTGCTCTGCTGTCTTGGGCAAGAATATAAAAGGATTTGTAATATTGCCACCTGAAATATTATTCTTATTTTTCCTTTTCCTGCTTCCTACATCAGAATTGCATAATAAGGCCTAGAGATATTAAATCATGCAGTCAACCCATGTGTGTGTGTCAGGAACTACTTGAGAAATTGCAAGTCGCTTCTGGTGTGAGGGAATTGACCATCCGCAAGGACATTGCCCAGGAGACAGCCGGATGTTTTGATGTTTTTACCATCCTTGTGGGAGGCTTCTCGCATGTCCCTGCATGGGGAGCTGGAGCTGACAGAGGGAGCTCATCCGCGCTCTCCCCAGATAAGAATCTCCAAACTGTGGTCTTCAGTCCTGCCGGTACAAGGGTTTAACCCAGTTCAACCTGGGGGTTGGGACCCCTGAGGGGGTCGCGAAGGGGTGTCAGAGGGGTCGCCAAAGACCATCAGAAAACACAGTATTTTTTGTTGGTCATGGGGGTTCTGTGTGGGAAGTTTGGCCCAATTCTATCATTGGTGGGGTTCAGAATGCTCCTTGATTGTAGGTGAACTATAAATCCCAGTAACTACAACTCCCAAATGTCAAGGTCTATTTTCCCCAAACTCCACCAGTGTTCACATTTGGGCATATTGAGTATCCGTGCCAAGTTTGGTCCAGATCCATCATTGTTTGAGCCCACAGTGCTCTCTGGATGTAGGTGAACTACAACTCCAAACTCAAGGTCAATGCCCACCAAACCCTTCCAGGATTTTCTGTTGGCTTCTAAGTTTGGCCCAATTGAATTGTTGGTGGGGTTAAGAATGCGTTAACTATAAATCCCAGCAACTACAACTCCCAAATGACAAAATAAATCCGCCCGTCAACCTCACCAATATTCAAATTTGGGCATACCGGGTATTTGTGCCAAATTTGCTCCAGTGAATGAAAATACATCTTGCAGATCATTATTTACATGGCGATTCATAATATTAGGGTTATGGTTGGGGGTCACCACAACATGAGGAACTGTATTAAGGGGTCGCGGCATTAGGAAGGTTGAGAACCACTGGTTTAGGGCTTTTGCCACCGGGGACTCAACCCATGAGTTTGAGTGAGTGGAGCAAACAGCTGCAATATTTTGCTTCCTGATGCAACAGATGGTTATTAATCTTGTGGAAGGTTCAAGTGCAAAAGGTGAAGGAACAACAGCCGTCTTCACTTACCGCGACCTTAAATAACTCCGTCCTTCCAAATGATCCCATCCACCCTCTAATTAGGTGCATTTTGCATGGGATTGTTTCCAAAAACGCCGTTTTCCCTGTCTGTGAGAGGGGACTAACCTGTTCCCAAATGCTGCTTGGCCCATTCCTTTTGCAAGTGCAAAGGAGTCATTTGGAGTGAGCTAGTAGAGGTATTTTACTATACGTCTCGAGTGACATGTGATTTTAGGAAACTCTTCATTTGTATATATCCATACATGGCATCTGTTGACATACGTCAACACCATGAGTTGCATAGGTTTTACTCAAGGATGGTTTTGGCAGATCCTTCCTCTGAAATATAGTCTCCCAAACAAGGAAGATACTGTGCTTTCCTTTTTAAAGGTCTTACTCAATTCATTTACTGGCTTTAGAAATGAAGCCGACGTAGTTCTTTATCAAAGCCTGGCGGAACTGCAACAATCTGCATGTCAACAATAGGGACAGTCCCAATTAATCCTTCCCACTTTTTCAGCCTTTCTTCGCAAGATGTGTTTAGAGGGCATTTTGCCTTTGCCTTCCTCTGAGGCTGAGAGAGAGAGAGACTTGCCCAAAGTTATCTAATGGATTTTAATGGCTCAAAACCACTTCACCATGCTGGCTTTTGGTCATGATTGGCCCCTTGAAATGCAATTTAAGTAAAATGTAGTGTGCCTGCATAGGCTGAATTCCCAGCCTTGTTAGAGTCCAAGTGGATGGATCTTGTGCCTTATCCATTGCGACCCATATCCAAGGTTTCTTCTACTCATTTCCAACAAAATATTTTTTTCTTCTGGGAATTTTCTAGAGCCATCCATGCACTTCTATTGTGATCCATAAAGTTGCCTTGAATGTCCAAGGAAATTCCTAAAGGAAGATATATGTAGTTCTCTAGGAATTTTCTAGGTCCTTTAGGTGACTATATAGAAACTTCTGGTCAGCAACATACATTTCAGTAGTGTTTGCTATTATTATCCGTGGTAAGTTCAGGAATGGATCCCCTAGAAACAGGGTATAGCAGTGCTTCTCAACCTGGGGGTCGGGACCCCTGGGAGGGCTTGCGAGGGAGTGTCAGAGGAGTCGCCAAAGACCATCAGAAAATACAGTATTTTTTGGGTTGTTGTAGTTTTTTGGGGTTAAAGGCCATGTTCTAGAGGCATTGTCTCCTGACATTTCGCCTGCATCTATGGCAAGCATCCTCAGAGGTAGTGAGGATGCTTGCCATAGTTGCAGGCAAAACGTCAGGAGAGAATGCCTCTAGAACATGGCCATATAGCCCAAAAAAACCCTACAACAGGGTCACTAACAGTATTTTCTGTTGGTCATGGGGGTTCTGTGTGGGAAGTTTGGCCCAATTCTAGTGTTGGTGGGGTTCAGAATGTTCCTTGATTGTAGGTGAACTATAAATCCCAAATTCCAACTCCCAAATGCCAAGGTCTATTTTCCCTAAATCCCAACAGTGTTCGTATTTGGGCATATTGAGTATCCAAGCCAAGTCTGGATATAGGTGAACTACAACTCCCAAACTCAAGGTCAATGCCTAAACCTTTCCAGTATTTTCTGTTGGTCATTGGAGTTCTGTGTGCCAAATTTGGTTCAATTCCATCATTGGTGGAGGTCAGAATGCTCTTTGATAGTAGCCGAACTATGCATCCCAGCAACTACAACTCCCAAATGACATTAATCAATCCCCGCATCCAACCTTCCCAGTGGACATATCAGGTATTTGTGCCAAATTTGGTCCAGTGAATGAAAATATATCCTGCATATCAGATATTTACATTACAATTCATAACAGTAGCAAAATCACACTTATGAAGCAGCAACGAAAATAATGTTATGGTTGGGGGTCAACACAACATGAGGAACTGTATTAAGGGGTCGCGGCATACGGAAGGTTGAGAACCACTGTCCTAGGAAATTCCTACATGAAAGATATATGTACTTAATTACCTGGGAATTTTCTAGGTCCTTCAGGTGAGTGTATGGTAATGTCTCGTGGACATCACTCATTTGAATAGTTTGCTATTATTATCGGCGATACATTCAGGAATTGATCCCCTGCAGAGATAGGGGATAGTCTGGTGTTTTCTTGGAATCCCATTTGCAGCCCAAAGAGCGAAATCCTCATCTCAGATTTTCCTGGAAGAAAGTGGTGCCATGCTGTCGCTTCTTGGTTATTATTGATCGATTCTTGGCAGGTCTGGCTTTTGCTTTGCTGGCTCTTAGCATTCATAGATGGGTCAAAGGATTGATCCTTCCAAAACCATGAAAGTAAAGTATTGGACAGTTTGGAATCCCGGGAATTGTAGTATATTTGTAGATTGCTGTTTCCATCGAGGCTCTTTCTGTATTCCTTTAGAGCAGGCATGGGCAAACTTGGGCCCTCCAGGTGTTTTGGACTTCAACTCCCACAATTCCTAACAGCCTACCGGCTGTTAGGAATTGTGGGAGTTGAAGTCCAAAACACCCGGAGGGCCCAAGTTTGCCCATGCCTGCTCTAGATCCTCCAGAAGCAAGTAATGAAGGGAGGTGGAATAATTTATATCTTTGCTTCATTTGCATCATAAATTATTTGAAAAATGCACGAGGCTGGAGAAAAATCACAGATGCCTATCTTGGCTAAAGGCCTCCAAATAGATCCAACGTCAGTAACAGTGTTAGAAGCTTAAGAGGCCTTTATAAACACAGCCTAATTAATGACAAAAGGTTATTCCCCTCGTCTTCATCCCATTTCACATCTCTATGTAAACATTTCAACTCTTTTCATTTGGCTGTTTTGAAACTTGAGTGTCTTGCTTTGGCCAGAGTGTGTCCTATAGGCTTGTATTTATTTTACTTACTTAGGCGATCCCTCGTTGTCCGAGTAAGATTGTCCTCCAAGTGTGTTGACTTGGCGGTGGGTCTGTAGGTGACTTTGGAGACCTATTCTTGACCCACATGTTCTCCCGCAGTGAGGGCATCAGTTTCCAAGTGGAAGGCGGTCTCGGTCAGGGTTGGCTTGACATGCCTTCCTCTTGGCATGTTTCTCTCTTTCACCCTCCATTTGTGCCTCTTCAAATTCTACAGCACTGCTGGTCACAGCTGACCTCCAGCTGGAGTGCTCGTGCTTCCCATGGCACCAGAAAGGAAGCCTGCTTCCTCCTCCCTTTGTCTTCCCTTCACATATTTATCCATGACCCTCATCATGTCTCCTCTCCACCTTCTCTTCTGAAGGCTAAACATGCCTGGCTCTTTAAGCCACTCCTCATAGGGCTTGTTCTTCAGACCCCTTGATCCTTTGAGTCGCCCTCCTCTGGACAGATTCCAGCTTAGAGTCAATATCTCTCTTCAGTTGTGGTGCCCAGAATGGGACGCAGTGTCATTTCAGGTGTGGTCTAACCAAGGTAAAATACTTACTTACTTACTTAGGCGATCCCTCGTTGGATGAGTAGGATAGTCTTCCAGGATCAGAATTCTTGTGGGTCCGTAGGTGACTGTTTAGCCCTATTCTTGACCCGCATCTTCTCCTGCAGTGAGGGCATTGGTTTCCAGGTGGAAGGTGGTCCTGGTTGGGGTTGGCTTGACGCCTTCCTCTTGGCACGTTTTTCTCTTTCACCCTCCATTCGTGCCTCTTCAAATTCTACAGCACTGCTGGTCACAGCTGACCTCCAGCTCGAGCGCTCAAGGGCCAGGGCTTCCCAGTTCTCAGTGTCTATGCCAGAGTTTTTAAGGTTGGCTTTGAGCCCATCTTTAAATCTCTTTTCCTGTCTCCAACGTTTCGTTTTCCGTTCTTAAGTTCGGAGTAGAGTAACTGCTTTGGGAGACGGTGATCAGACATTCGGACAATGTGGCTGATCCAGCAGAGTTGATGGTGGAGGAGCTTCACTTCAGTGCTGGTGGTCTTTGCTTCTTCCAGCATGCTGACATTTGTCTGCCTGTCTTCCCAAGAGATTTGCAGGATTTTCTGGAGGCAGCGCTGATGGAATCCTTCCAGGAGTTGCATGTGATGTCTGTAGACAGTCCACGTCTTGCAGGCGTATAGCAGGGTCCAGCGGAGTTGATGGCGGAGGACCATCGTTTCAGTGCTGGTGGTCTTTGCTTCTTCCAGCACATTGACATTTGTCCGCCTGTCTTCCCAAGAGATTTGCAGGTTTTTCCAGAGGCAACGCTGATGGAATCGTTCCAGGAGTTGCCTGTGATGTCTGTAGACAGTCCACGTTTCGCAGGCATATAGCAGGGATAGGAGGATAATAGCTTTATAAACAAACACCTTGGTTTCCCTATGGATGTCCCAGTTCTCAAGCACTCTGCTTCATTCGGAAAAATGCTGCACTCACAGAGCTCAGATGGCTTATGTATTTGATCACACTTCGGACCCTTTCCAAATGTCTGGGACTGTGTGATGTTCGGCAAATAATCTGTGCAGATCTGAGTAGGATGGCCTTTTGCAACTGAGAGATGGTAATTTTTTCAGCACAGATTGATTTTAAGTGCTGGCCAAGGTCTTTAGGCACTGCACCTATTATTATTATTATTATTATTATTATTATTATTATTATTATTATTCCAAACCTAACCATTCGAAGAGAGGCCCCCTGGTGGTGCAGCATATTAAACCACTGAGCTGCTGAACTTGCTGACCAAAAGATTGGCAGTTCGAATCCAGGGGGGTGAGCTGCTGCTGTTAGCCCTAGCTTCTTCCAACCTAGCAGTTTGAAAACATGCCAGTGTGGTAGATCAATAGGTACCACCTTGGCAGGAAGATAATGACGCACCATGTAGTCATGCTGGCCACATGACCTTGGAGGTACCTACGGACAACGCTGGCTCTTTGGCTTAGAAATGGAGATGAGCAACATCCCCCAGAGTCGGACACAACTAGATTTAATGTCAAGGGGAAACCTTTACCTTTCCATTAGCAGTTGGAAAACATGCAAATGTGAGTAGATCAATAGGTAGTGAGTAGATCAATAGGTACCGTCTTGGCAGGAAGGTAATGGTACGCCATGCAGTCATGCTGGCCACATGACCTTGGAGGTGTCTTTGGACAACACTTGCTCTTTGGCTTATAAATGGAGATGAGCAACACCCCCCAGAGTCAGACATGACTAGATTTGATATCAGGGGAAACCTTTACCTTTACCTTAGCAGTTCGAAAACATGCAAATGTGAGTAGATCAATAGGTACCGCCTTAGCAGGAAGGTAACGGTGCTCCATGCAGTCATGCTGGCCACATGACCTTGGAGGTGTCTTCGGACAACGCCAGCTCTTTGGCTTAGAAATGGAGATGAGCAACACCTCCCAGAGTCAGACATGACTAGATTTGATATCAGAGGAAACCTTTACCTTTACCTTAGCAGCTCGAAAACATGCAATACGGGACTTGGAGCAGCTAGCCATATCAATGGAGCCATGGATTCAAATCGCAAGGGAAACAAAAGTTCCACTTAAACTTTAGGAAGCACTTTCTGGCAGTAAGTTCTGCTCAGCATTGAGTCCAATGTTGCCTCCTTTGGAGGTTTTTAAGCAGAGGCTGGATGGTCATCTGCCAGGAGGGCTTTGATTGTGTCTCTCTGAAGAATAGGCTTGGACTGGATGGGCCACTCTATGATTCCAAGTATCTCATTGTGCACAATCAGAAGACGTCCTTTTCTATTCAAGGTCCCTCTGCTTTTGCGTAGCCGTCTTTTCCCTGGATGCAAGACAAAAGCGTTCTCATTGCAGAACGTGGGCGGCAGAGAGAGATCTCATTTGCAGCTCGGCTCTTCAGTAAGCTGAGCCTCATCCTTTCTTGTATTCCCACTGCTAACCTTCGTAGCTCCCTTGCCTCTTATTGCTTTAGCTCAACTACACAGAGTAACAAAAGATGCAACGATATACATCTTGGTAGGCGATCCATCGTTGGATTCAGTGCCGAGGCTATGGCAAATCATCCCTGGGTTTTATTCAGTTTATGAAATTGCTCTCCAAAGTAGTGTCTATTTTGGGAACCGGCTTGAGTTTGCTGGCCAGCTCCTCTAATGCTGGGACTAAAACCTGGAGTAAAGTATGAGAAGAGGAACAGTTTGTGGGGGCATCTATGGAGATCCTTCTTCATGAACAGTTGGCTGCAAAAGGTCACTTTTTTGCTCTCAACAGGTGTATCGTCGGCCCTCCATATCCACATACTTTTTTCGCTCACCAGGTGTATCATTTGCCCTCCATATCCACATATTTTTACTCTCACCAGGTGTATCGTCGGCCCTCTATATCCACATATTTTTTGCTCTCACCAGGTGTATCGTCGGCCCTCCATATCCACATAGTTTTTGCTCTCACCAGGTGTATCGTCAGCCCTCCATATCCACATATTTTTGCTCTCACAGGGTGTATAGTCAGCCCTCCATATCCACATATTTTTTACTCTCACCCAGGTGTATCGTCAGCCCTCCATATCCACATATTTTTTACTCTCACCCAGGTGTATCGTCGGCCCTCCATATCCACATACTTTTTTCGCTCACCAGGTGTATCATTTGCCCTCCATATCCACATATTTTTACTCTCACCAGGTGTATCGTCGGCCCTCTATATCCACATATTTTTTGCTCTCACCAGGTGTATCGTCAGCCCTCCATATCCACATATTTTTGCTCTCACAGGGTGTATAGTCAGCCCTCCATATCCACATATTTTTACTCTCACCCAGGTGTATCGTCAGCCCTCCATATCCACATATTTTTTACTCTCACCCAGGTGTATCGTCAGCCCTCCATATCCACATATTTTTTACTCTCACCCAGGTGTATCGTCAGCCCTCCATATCCACATATTTTTTACTCTCACCCAGGTGTATCGTCAGCCCTCCATATCCACATATTTTTTACTCTCACCCAGGTGTATCGTCGGCCCTCTATATCCACATATTTTTACTCTCACTCAGGTGTATCGTCCCTCCATATCCACATATTTTTTACTCTCACCCAGGTGTATCGTCAGCCCTCCATATCCACATATTTTTTACTCTCACCCAGGTGTATCGTCAGCCCTCCATATCCACATATTTTTGCTCTCACCCAGGTGTATCGTCAGCCCTCCATATCCACATATTTTTTACTCTCACCCAGGTGTATCGTCAGCCCTCCATATCCACATATTTTTTACTCTCACCCAGGTGTATCGTCAGCCCTCCATATCCACATACTTTTTACTCTCACCCAGGTGTATCGTCAGCCCTCCATATCCACATATTTTTGCTCTCACAGGTGTATCGTCGGCCCTCCATATCCACATACTTTTTTCGCTCACCAGGTGTATCATTTGCCCTCCATATCCACATATTTTTACTCTCACCAGGTGTATCGTCGGCCCTCTATATCCACATATTTTTTGCTCTCACCAGGTGTATCGTCGGCCCTCTATATCCACATATTTTTGCTCTCACCAGGCGTATCGTCGGCCCTCCATATCCACATATTTTTTGCTCTCACAGGATGTATAGTCAGCCCTCCATATCCACATACTTTTTACTCTCACCAGGTGTATTGTCAGCCCTCCGTATCCACAAGTGGGGTCAAGCTGCATTAATTCCACAATGCAGATGCACCTTCTGTCGTTATCCATGGTGCTGAACTGTAACCCTTCCCTCCAAATGAGTTCAGTACCTTGGACAGCTCCTCTAATGCAAAACCCGGAACTGAACTTCAGGATTTGTACTAATTTCAATCTGTGTCTGTTTGTGTCCTTCCAAAGCTACCCATCTCATTTGAGGAAAAGGAAAGAACAAAATCAATCAAACAAAAGCAAAGGAGAATCGATAAATCTGCCAGCTGGGATTAAAGATGATTTATGGATCTATCTACTCTTTAAGAGCATGCCTTGGGGATGAAAACATACAAGAACATGCAAGGAAAAATAACACTAGGAGCTTCGTAGCTGTTAAAATATGAACGTTTTGTCATTCCTGGTGGCATGATATTAAATAGCTGTCATCTGCATTTGAAATTAGCATAGGGTTTAAGTAAACAGGCAATCTTCTGAATGTTTAGAGAGGAATGATATCTTTTGGAAAGAGAAGCAGACTAGAATTCCTCTCTGGTTAGGTATTTGTCATTGATGACATACTGAATTGGGTATTTCGGGTTTGCAAGCATTTTGTTGTTTGTGCTATTGGATGACTTCAAGGCATTTCAGACTTGTGACAGAATTGTAGCTCAAAGGAGGTTTGCCTTCAGGTTGAGAGGGTGTGACTTGCCTGAGCGGGGATTCGAATCCAGGATCACAACATTCGAGTCCAATGCTCAAACCATTACCATTGAGTACATTACTTCCTCTTTATGATCATTTCACCTGGCTTCTTTGGTTGGTTTTATTTTAATGCTGTATAATATCAAAAGGGGGCACAAATGCTCTTTTAAATGCACCAGATCCTTCCTAATCTTTGAAGCTAAGCAGGGTCAGCCCTGGCTAGTACTTGGATGGGAAACCACCAATGAATACCACTTGCTGTAAGTTCTATTTCAGTAGAACTGAAAAATTACCTCTTGGCATTGCCATAATTCAACAGGTTACTTGAAGACATATACATACAAGGATTTTTTTTTTTCATGTCAGGAGTGACTTGAGAAACTGCAAGTCGCTTCTGGTGTGAGATAATGGGCCATCTTCAAGGATGTTGCCCAGGGGACGCCCGGATGTTTTACCATCCTGTGGGAGGCTTCTCGCAAGTCCCACTATGAGAAGCTGGAGCTGACAGAGGAGCTCACCCTGCTCCCCAGATTCGAACCGCTGACCTTTCGGTCAGCATTCCTGCCGGCACAAGTATTTGACCCAAGGCCGATACATCAATTTATTTTAACTGTTACAGTTCTGATGTGATTTGTTGTTGTTGCATTCCTTCTAGTTGTTTCCCACTTGTGGTGACCCCTTTGCATGGATTTTCTGGAACGATTTCCTCAATGAGAGTTTGCCTTTGCCTTCCTCTGAGGATGAGAGAGTGTGACTTGCCCAGGAATTAAAAACCTGGTGCTTCTCAATTAGTCTGGATGTGTCCTATCTCTTGGGTCTCTTTGCTCTTCTAATTTTAGATGTTGTTCTCCACCTTGATCTGTTAGGAGTGGCAGGTAAATAAACAAACAAATAAACCACTGTTTCTCAACCCGGGGGTCGGGACCCCTGGCGAGGTCATGAGGGGGGGTCGCCAAAGACTATCAGGAAACACAGTATTTTCTGTTGGTCATAGGGGTTCTGTGTAGGAAGTTTGGCCCAATTCCATCTTTGGTAGGGTTCAGAATGCTCCTTGATTGTAGGTTAACTATAAATCCCAGCAACTCCAACTCTCAAATGTTAAAGTCTATTTTCTCCAAACTCCACTGGTGTTCACATTTGGGCATATTGAGTATCCATGCCAAGTTCGGTCTAGATCTATAATTGTTCACCTACATCCACTGCTCTCTGGATGTAGGTGAACTACAATTCCAAAACCCAAGGTCAATGCCCACCAAACCCTTCCAGTATTTTCTCTTGGTCATGGGAGTTCTGTGTGCCAAGTTTAGTTCAATTCCATCATTGATGGAGTTCAGAATGTCCTTGATTGTAGGTGAACTATACATCCCAGCAACTAAAATTTTCAAATGACATTAATCCCACACCCAAACCCCATCAGTATTCAAATTTGGACATATACGGTATTTGTGCCAAATTCGGTCCAGTGAATGAACATATATCCTGCATATCAGATATTTACATTACAATTCACAACAATAGCAACATTCTAGTCTTGATGTAGCAACAAAAATAATTTTATGATTGGGGGTCACCACAACTTGAGGAACTGTATTAAGGAGTCGCGGCATTAGGAAGGTTGAGAAGCACTGAAATAAACAAACATCTTCATTCCTTCCTCCTTCTTTTTCCTCTGATGATCCAGCTGCTAGTCCCTGGAACTTGTTTATCCAATAGGGATTCCATTGGGCATGTGTTAAATGCACTTCTACCTTTATTAATTAGTTTCAAGTCTGGATTTAGAAAGGAAGAGCATATGTTGGACTGATTGTTATGTAAGCCACTTGGAGTCTTGTTTGTAGAGTGAAAGGGCAAGGTATAAGTCTGTCTGTCTATCTATCTATCGGTAGCACAGTGAGTTAAAGCACTGAGCTGCTGAACTTGCTGACCAAAAGGTCGCAAGTTCAAATCCGGGGAGCGGCGTGAGTTCCCACTGTTAGTCACAGCTTCTGCCAACCCAGCATTTCAAAAACATGGAAATGTGAGTAGATCAATAGGTACCGCTCCAGCGGGAAGGTAACAGCGCTCCATGCAGTCATGCCGGCCGCATGACCTTGGAGGTGTCTGAGGACAATGCCGGCTCTTCGGCTTAGAAATGGAGATGAGCACCACCCCCAAAGTTGGACATGGCTGGACTTAATGTCAGGGGAAAATCTTTACCTTTATCTATCCATCTATGTCATTTTCCGTATGTATGTGTTTGTGTTTGCAAAACTTCAGCACCCCTTCTATTTTTTTTAATTTTTCACCAAAGAATCAAAGTGTTGGAAGAGACCTCATGGGCCATCCAGTCCAACCCCATTCTGCCAAGAAGCAGGAATATTGCATTCAAATCACCCCTGACAGATGGCCATCCAGCCTCTGTTATTTTCCAAAGAAGGAGCCTCCACCACACTCTGGGGCAGAGAGTTCCACTGCTGAATGGCTCTCACAGTCAGGAAGTTCTTCCTCATGTTCAGATGGAATCTCCTCTCTTGTAGTTTGAAGCTTGCTCCCTCCTCCCTGTGGCTTCCTCTCACATATTTATACATGGCTATCATATCTCCTCTCAGTCTTCTCTTCTTCAGGCTAAACATGCCCAGCTCCTTAAGCCGCTCCTCATAGGGCTTGTTCTCCAGACCTTTTATCATTTTAGTCGCCCTCCTCTGGACACATTCCAGCTTGTCAATTTTATCTGCCACCTTTTCCTTTTTATCTGCCAGCTTGCCAATTTTATCTGCCACCTTTTCCTCACATTGGGACCCAAAACAATGGGAAAAATTACTATTAAAAGGACATATCAAGAGTAGTTTTGCCATTAGTAAAGCTCCCTCACATTTGCCTTGGCAAGGATCTCATATTGCTTAACGACTGCAAGAGCTTTCCCGCTTCTTTCTGAGATGTTTCTACCTGTGTGCACTCTGTACGTTACCCATGACTCGTTGCCATTTGGTGAGCCACGATGCCTTGGTTTGCCATATTCCTGCTCTTCTGTACCCATAAAAATGGTGCATATAAGATTTTCTATAAGAGCTACAAGTGCTTCAAGGGCTGGAAAGCTTCGACCACCTTGTCCTTCCATCCTCTCCGGAATAAATGTGATCCATCTCTTCTCTCGGATAGGTGTGATCCCTCTTTGCAATTTTGTCGGCTGCCTTGATGAAAGGTATCCGGAAAGAGGGAGGAAAGAAAAATCCATTTTAATTGTTCCATTGCCTTCCTCCCCTTCCTAAACAGCAGCAGAGGCAGGAAAGGAAATACATAAATGCGGAGAGATGGTGAATGAAGGCTCAGAGGCAGCATAGGGAAGGAAGAGAGAGAAATCCCCAGGTCTTTGAACTGAGTTAATAATATGAATTTGCAGGGGAAATCCTGAGCATCTTTCAGCTGGAGAGCTGGATCTTTTGGGCACAGCTTTCTCCTTGCCTTGCTCTCTCCAAAACTGGAAAGGAAGACGGCTGCTTTTGTGCCGGGTCCTGTCTCTCTCCACCCCTTTGCTCCTCGCCAATTGGAAACGAGGGAGGGCAGAGAGGTGCCCTGGCTTGATGGATATTAATATGCAAGCCCCGGCCAGGACCACGAGCTTCGGCCACACATGGTCCATGCCCACAGGAGGGAGAAGGCTTGCTCCTGACACTGGCTCCGGCAAAGGTTTCGCAGCATCTCCTTTCCAGGTTGCACCTTAGGTGAGTGTAATATCCATGTGCATTTCTCTCTTTCTGGGTGTCAACAAGCGTAAGTCCTGCCTTGAATTTGGGAGCAAGGTTGGCACCTGGTGATCGCTTTCGGGCAGAGAACGGCACCAACTTGCAATCTGGAACATTTGGAAAATATGAGGAGTGTTTTTGTGTGATGAATTTTGGATAATAGAAGGCTGAGAGGGACACAATAGCCATGTTTAAATATTGGAAAGGAGGTCATATTGAGGAAGGGGCTTCTCTAAAAACCAAAACATGGAGCAGTGAATTCAAATTGCAAGAAAATAGATTCCACTTAAACATTAGGAAGAACTTCCTGATGGTAAGAGTTGTTTGAATCTGCTGCCTTGCAATTTGGTGGCGACTTCTTCTTTGGAAGTTTTCACACAGAGGCTGGATGGCCATCTGTTGGGGCTGCTTTGGTTGTGTTTTCCTGCCTATCAGGGCTGGGTGGCCCTTGGGGTCTCTACCAAATATATGATTCTGTGATTTGCTTTTAACAAGAGAATACAACAAACTGTCAATTTATGGAATACGTAAACTAGAAAAAGGAAAGTGATGCATCTTTGGGGGTTTTTTTAATTGATTAGCCTTTCTGCTTAAATAGCAAATCTTATTTAACTATATGCATTTACTGGGTTGTTGTAGGTTTTTTTCAGGCTATATGGCCATGTTCTAGAGGCATTCTCTCCTGACGTTTTGCCTGCATCTATGGCAAGCATCCTCAGAGGTAGTGACCTCACTACCTCTGAGGATGCTTGCCATAGATGCAGGCAAAACGTCAGGAGAGAATGCCTCTAGAACATGGCCATATAGCCCAAAAAAACCTACAACAACCCAGTGATTCTGGCCATGAAAGCCTTCGGCAATACATTGTATGCATTTATTTTCAATATTTGGATTAGAGGGAAGGAGATGAATTAATGGATAAATTTATTTGGATCATTAAACTGTTGGGATAATTTTATTTGGGTCATTAAACTCTGGGTGTCTTTGGGTACGTCTGCATTGTAGAATCAATGCAGTTTGACACCACTTTCATTGTCGTGGCTCAATGCTATGGAATCCGGAGAACTGTAGCATGGTCAGTCACCATCAGTCTGGCAAAGAAGGCTATAAATCTTGTAAAACTATGAGGGTTGAATGAAAAGTAATGCATCAACCTTCGTAACTCCTCAACAGATGGCAGTACTGGTATGCGGCAGGTACTGGCTTGTTCAGTAGACTCTCCTCTACAGTTCCATTTTGTCAGGAAGCCTTAGCATTGGATGGTTGTGTTGTTAAAGTGTGAAGTATGAAACCCTGCGCAGACAGTGCAGTCATTGAATTCTTGACAGCTGAAGGTGTCGCCCCAAAGGAGATTCATCAGAGAATGCAAGCTGTTTATGGTGATTGTGTTGATGTGAGTATTGTGTGTCATTGGGTGAGTAAGTTTAAAGATGTTGAGGTGACACCTTCTGCTGTCAAGAATTCAATGACTGCACGTTGCTTAAGTCGCATTGACCGACCGTGTGCACAGGGTTCCATACTTCACACTTTAACAACACAACCGTTCAATGCTAAGGCTTCCCACCAAAATGGAACTGTAGAGGAGAGTCTACTGAACAAGCCAGTACCTGTTGCATACCACTACTGCCATCTGTTGAGAAGTTATGAAGGTGGAGGCATTACTTTTCATTCAACACTCGTACAACTCCCAGAATTCCATAGCATTGAGCCATGACAGGCAAAGTGATATCACACTGCATTAATTCCACAGTATAGATGCACCCTTTGTGTTTGCAAGGGAAATAAACTGTTGAGTGAGTATTGTACACACATTGTGGGTCTTTATTTTTCATATATTCATGTCACCTGATAATTTTTGCTCACTGAGAGTACTATGCAGAATGACATATAAAATACCATCCATTCTTCCAAGATGAAATAATGAACTGCTGACTATGAAGCGTGCCAAGTTTTTGGCAACGTATTGGCAACCCTAATCCCACTTGTCGCTGTGTCTTTACACCTGTGTAAATTCCCTCCTCAGTCCGCCAAGTGAATGCATGAGATTAAATAAATTGCATTCAGAATCTAGCTGCTTCTTGAAGCTTTGGAGTCCAAAGGGGTGTGTATGCTTCTGTGTTTATTCAGGGAGCGTTCTCGTGTGATCCCATTGATTTTACTTGATGGATTCGTGGATTTCCACCATGATTGATGGGTTTCCTCTTTCTTGGATGGTGCTAAAGTTAGAAAAGTATTCCAAATAGTCCTTGGCAAGTGCAAGAGAGCAGCCTCGAATCCTTTCCTGGGTGAAAGGAAATGCACAAATAGTCCAAACCCAGTGAGTTTTGTTGATTTAACTCAGCGGCAGCAACATCACCAGACACAGATTTTTTTTTTGTCGTGTCAGGACCGACTTGAGAAACTGCAAGTCGCTTCTGGTGTGAGAGAATTGGCCGTCTGCAAGGGCGTTGCCCAGGGGACGCCTGGATTATTTGATGTTTTTATCATCCTTGTGGGAGGCTTCTCTCATGTCCCCGCATGAGGAGCTGGAGCTCCTCATTGATATTGATAATTGATATTGATATTGACATTGATATTGATAAGCTGGAAGGTGCTTAGAGAAAGGCAACTAAAATGATGAAAGCTCTGGGGACCATGAATCCCTATGAGGAGCATTTTAAAGAACTCAGTTTGTTTAGCCTGCAGAAGAGGAGGTTGAGACCAAACATGAGTTGCTTGTAAATATGTGGGAGGGTGTCATAAGGGAGGAGACTTGTTTTCTTCTGCCCTGGAGACTAGGACTCAATGGAGCCATGGGTTCAAATCACAGGGAAGGAGATTCCACCTGAACATTAGGAAGAACTTTCTGACTGTAAGAAGGGCTGTTCAGCAATGGAACTCTCTGCCGCCGAGTCCAGTGGAGGCTCTTTCATTGGAAGCTTTTAAACAGAGGCTGGATGGCCATCTGTCAGGGGTGTTTTTGATTGTGCTTTTCCTGCATGGCAGAAGGGGGTTGAACTAGATGGCCCATGTGGTCTCTTCCAACTCTATGATGATTCCCAAATTGTTGTTGCATAATAATAATAATAATAATAATAATAATAATAATAATAATAATAATAATGGGTTGTTGTAGGTTTTTCTGGGCTATATGGCCATGTTCTGGAGGCATTTTCGCTTGATGTTTTGCCTGCATCTATGGCAAGCATCCTCAGAGGTAGTGAGGTCTGTTGGAAGTAGGAAAAAGGGGGTTTATATATCTGTGGAATGACCAGGGTGGGACAAAGAACTCTTGTCTGCTGGAGCTAGGTGTGAATTATAATAATAATAATTTAACTCAGCAGCAGCAACATCACCAGACATTGATGATCCCCAAATTGACATTGGTGATCTCCAAATTCCCATTGTTTAACAACAACAACAACAACAACAACAACCATTTAACTCCTCAGCATCAGCAACATCACCTGACATTAATGATCCCAAATTTCCGTATAGTAATAATTTATATTCCACTTTTTTTTCTCTTTTAAGAGACTCAAAATAGCTAATCATACTAAAAACAATTCATTGAGAAAAGTCGTTCAGCTTTTGATGCCCTTTGTGTTCATCTAAAATGGCATTAAGTTTGGACCCGGGCTTTTTTCCCTTTTATTTTAAGAACCCATTTTCTTTTTCCCTAAAGAATTCCAGAAATTATGTGTTTATTATCTCATATATTGAATGCAAGTGGCTTTGCAACACAATTCGGAGGATAGAGGTTGAATTTTTAATTCGGTAGGTTTGAAATGCAGGAGTTTTATTTGTGTCAGAAGCGACTTGAGAAACTGCAAGTCGCTTCCGGTGTGAGAGAATTAGCCATCTACAAGGATGTTGCTCAGGGGACACCTGGATGTTTTACCATCTTGTAGGAGGCTTCTCTCATGGCCCCACATGGGGAGCTGGAGCTGACAGATGGAGCTCATCCTACTCCCCAAATTCGAACCGCCGACCTTTTGGTCAGCAATTCTGCCGGCACAAGGGTTTAACCCATTGCACTACCCTGTGGGAGGCTTCTCTCATGGCCCCGCATAGGGAGCTGGAGCTGACAGATGGGAGCTTATCCCGCTCCCCAGATTTGAACCGCTGACCTTTCGGTCAGCAGTCCTGTCGGCACAAGGGTTTAACCCATTACACCACATGGGGTTCGAATCCCTTAAGGGATGCAGGCTGAGCATGCCATATCTGGAATTTCAAAATCCAAAATACTCCAAAAATTGTCCATTTGGATGACTGGAATGGTGAGACCTTCACTTTCTGATGGTTCACAAACTTTGTTTTATATACAAAATTATTAAAAGTATTATCAGAACCATGTATGAAAAGGGTCTGTGAAACATCAATGCATTTTGTGTTGGATCCCATCTGCGAAGATAATTATTTATTTTTTATTTATTGTGTCATCAGCAACCAGACATTTGTATTACATTTTTAACAAAAACAAACAACCAAACAGACAAAACACAGAATTTGCAAGCTTGGTAGTTGATTAAATGTCCTTTGACCAGTAGCTGGCCACTTGGAGTGCCTCTGGTGTTGCCGCAAGAAGGTCCTCCATTGTGCATGTGGCAGGGCTCAGGGTGCATTGCAGCAGGTGGTCAGTGGTGTGCTCCTCTCCACACTCGCATGTCGAGGATTCCACTTCGTGGCCCCATTTTATAAGGTTGGCTCTGCATCTCGTGGTGCCAGAGCGCAGTCTGTTCAGCGCCTTCCAAGTCGCCCAGTCTTCTGTGTGCCCAGAGGGGAGTCTCTCATTTGGTATCAACCATTGATTGAGGTTCTGGGTTTGAGCCTGCCACTTTTGGACTCTCGCTTGCTGAGGTGTTCCAGCGAGTGTCTCTGTAGATCTTAGAAAACTATGTCTAGATTTAAGTCATTGGCGTGCTGGCTGATACCCAAACAGGGGATGAGCTGGAGATGTCTCTGCCTTGGTCCTTTCACTATTGGCTGCTCCTTCCCGGCGGATGTCAGGTGGTGCAATACCGGCTAGCTAGTGTAATTTCTCCAGTGGTGTAGGGCGCAGACACCCCGTGATAATGCGGTATGTCTCACATGAACCACATCCACTGTTTTAGCGTGGTGAGATGTGTTCCACACTGGGCATGCATACTCAGCAGCAGAGTAGCATAGCGCAAGGGCAGATGTCTTCACTGTGTCTGGTTGTGATCCCCAGGTTGTGCCAGTCAGCTTTCGTATGATATTGTTTCTAGCATCCACTTTTTGCTTGATGTTCAGGCAGTGCTTCTTGTAGGACAGAACACGGTCCAGAGTGACTCCCAGGTATTTGGGTGTGCTGCAATGCCAAGAAAATAATAATAATAATAATAATAATAATAATAATAATAATATCTTATTGTGTATGTATGTGCAAATACAGGTATTTCAAAATCTGAAAAAAAATCCAAAAAGCTTTTGTCTAGAACATTTAACTCATCATATATTAAAATGAAGCCTGACAGCTGTCATTCACTCTTGTCAGGTTGTTTACACCCCAAATACACTATACGTTGCATCTGAAGAGCAATGAAGACGAGAGATTGAAGGAGCTGGATGTGTTCAGCTTGGCGAAGAGGCGTTGGAGTCGTAACACGATTGATCCTTTGCCTTCCCACTTTTTCCAGCTGCTTTTAAAATAATGTCCCCAGTTTCTTTCTCCTTCCACTTTTTCTCTATTTCTGGCAATTCCCATTATTTGGATCCAAAGAGCAAATATATTTCACTCAGAGAATAGATATTTGGAGGCTTTTAAACAGAGTCTGCATGGCCGTTTGTCAAGGGTACTTTGATTAATGGCAGAAGGAGGTTGGACTAGATGGCCTTTAGGGGCCCCTTCCAACTCTGTTATTCTATGACTGCACTGTGATGTTAGTTTCAGGTTTTGCGACGCAAAGTTGCGGTCCAGGAACTGATCCACATGCCGTCGGTGGCTGGAAACAATCAAAGCATTGGAGTTGGTGGGAAAAATCTGGCACTGGCTCCCAGCATGGTGGAAGACATACTAATTGCCAGTCCCTTGCATCAGATAGCCGAGGAAGCGTTGATGGAGCTGACCAACCTTGCTGTTTTTGCTTTCTTGTTTGTCTCTGGCGGCCACAAATGTGCAATCCCCACGAGTGGCCCTGTTTTCCATTAAGCTCTTCCTTCAAAGAGAGGTGACTATTGCTTTCCCATCCTCTTGATCGAAGCCAATAAAGCCCTGCAGTCCCCTGGCTCCTCGACTCCTTTTCTTTTTGCCTGATCAACTCAGTAACACACAAACGCACACCGGGTCATGCATAAAAGCCCTCACCATTATCTGCTACAGAAAAAAGTATGTATCTGTGTGCTGTCACACGCTGGGCCTATAGCATTTGGCCTTTCAACAGGACGTGCTCTTTGTGCCCAGCGGGAAGCCGGGGTGCCTCAGTTGAGAGGCCCTAAGGATTTCCTATACAAAGAAGCTTGAAAAGTTTAACAAAGTCCTTTATTATTGGGCTGTTGTAGGTTTTTCCGGGCTATATGGCCATTTTCTCCTGACATTTCACCTGCATCAATGGCAAGCATCCTCAGAGGTAGTGAGGTCTGTTGGAACTAGGAAAAGGGGTTTATATATCTGTGGAATGACCAGGGTAGGACAAAGGACTTTTGTCTGCTGGAGCTAGGTGTGAATGTTTCAACTGACTGCCTTAATTAGCATTTGATGGCTTGGCAGTGCCTGGGGGAATCTTTTGTTGAGAGGTGATTAGATGTGCCTGATTGTTTACTCTCTGTTGTTTGCAGTTGTAATTTTAGAGTTTTTTTAATACTGGTAGCCAGATTTTGTTCATTTTCATGGTTTCGTCCTTTCTGTTGAAATTGTCCACATGTTTGTGGATTTCAATGGCTTCTCTGTGTAGCCTGACATGGTGGTTGTGAGAGTGGTCCAGCATTTCTGTGTTCTCAAATAATATGCTGTGTCCAGGCTGGTTCATCAGGTGCTCTGCTATGGCTGACTTCTCTGGTTGACGGAGTCTGCAGTGCCTTTCATGTTCCCTGATTATTGCTTAGGTCTTCAACAAAACAATCAAAGTATTGTTGAAGGCTTTCATGGCTGGAATCACTAGGTTCTTGTGGGTTTTTTTGGGCTATAGGACCATGTTCTAGAGGCATTTCTCCTGACGTTTCGCCTGCATCTACGGCAAGCATCCTCAGAGGTAGTGAGGTCTGAGGATGCTTGCCATAGATGCAGGCGAAACGTCAGGAGAAATGCCTCTAGAACATGGCCCTATAGCCCGAAAAAACCCACAAGAACCTAGTAAAACAATCAAATCTTCAACAGGTGAAACAAATACTTCAAGGCTTTGAATCAGCTGGTGGCTTTCTTAATCTTGTCCACAAGGGACAGGCAACTGGCTTCGTGAACTGTTTCTTTTCTTTAAGAGGAAAACCCTTTTTAACCCCGCCTTTTCATGAACTGTTTCTTTTCTTTAACAAGGAAAACCCTTTTTAACCCCTCCTTGGGCAATCTACTTTCTAAACTTTGCTTGTGTGGGCCCTACTCCTGGCTCCAAACTGCTTTTTGGGTCCCGAGTAGACCTACCAAAGGCTTTGTAGATTCGCCAGGTGGAGTCCTTTGGAACTGTTTCCCAGCGGAATTTCGTAAGAAACGAAGCTTTTCTACAGGTGGAGCTGATTCACGTCTTGTAGCTAAGCTTTCAACTGTAAGACTGAGCTAAAATGGCTCCCTTTCCTTCCTGAACCCTGGGGAAAGGGGCGGAACTGAAAAACCCAACGATGATAGGCAGGTGGCTGCTAACCAAGGGAAGTCACCTTATTGCAAAATGCATGGAACTTTGGAATACATGCAAACACTCAAAGAAAGAAAAGGAAGTTGGAGCTCCTGGTACAGCCGTACCAGTATTTCTGTCTCTGGAACTGGTTTTATTATTATTATTTGGTAACACATTCTAGCCAGAGTTAAAAAATTGTGTCAGTAAAGTTTAAAAGTTTGGCTTTAGGTCGGGACATTGGACTGAAACAGCTTTGGTCACCTTAGTGGATGATCTACGCCGGGAAGTGGACAGGGGGAGTGTGTCCCTGTTGGTTCTGCTGGACCTCTCAGTGGCTTTCAATCCCGTACATAAGGAATCCACAAACTTTTTAAACAGAGGGCCTGGTCACAGTCCCTCAACCTGTTGGAGGGCCTGATTATAATTTGGAGGAAAAAAATGAATGAATTCCTATGCACACTGCTACTTAGTAGAATTATTCTGTTATATTCTATTGTAGTATTGGATCACAACTCCCATCGGTCTGCTTTTTTTTCATGTCAGGGGTGACTTGAGAAATTGTAAGTCGCTTCTGGTGTGAGAGAACTGACAGTCTGCAAGGATGTTGCCCAGAGGATGCCTGGATATTTTTGATGTTTACCAATCCTTGTGGGAGGCTTCTCTCATGTCCTTGCATGGAGAGCTGGAGCTGACAGAAGGAGCTCATCTGTGCTCTCCCCCGATTCAAACCTCCAGCCTGTCGGTCTTCAGTCTTGCTGGCACAAGTGTTTAACCGAAAGTGCCACTCCCACATTAGAGCTGGAGCTGACACAGGGTGCTCATCCGCATTCTCCCCAGATTCAAACCTCCACCCTGTCGGTCTTCAGTCCTGCTGGCACAAGGGGTTAAACCCATTGTGCCACTCCCGCATGGGAGCTAGAGCTGACAGAGGGCGTTCATCTGCACTCTCCCCGGATTCAAACCTCCGACCTGTCTGGCTTCATTCCTGCTGGCACAAGGGGTTAACCCATTGTTCCACTCCTGCATGGGGAGCTGGAGCTGACAGAGGGAGCTCATCCGCACTCTCCCCAGGTTCGAACCTCCAGCCTGTCGGTCTTCAGTCCTGCTGCACAAGAGATTAACCCATTGTGCCACTCCCGCATGGGGAGCTGGAGCTGACAGAGGGAGCTCATCCACACTCTCCCCATTTGAACCTCCGACCTGTTGGTCTTCAGTCCTGCCAGCACAAGGGTTTAACCCATTGTGCCACTCCCGCATGGGAGCTAGAGCTGACAGAGGGCGTTCATCTGCACTCTCCCCGGATTCAAACCTCCGACCTGTCTGGCTTCATTCCTGCTGGCACAAGGGGTTAACCCATTGTTCCACTCCTGCATGGGGAGCTGGAGCTGACAGAGGGAGCTCATCCGCACTCTCCCCAGGTTCGAACCTCCAGCCTGTCGGTCTTCAGTCCTGCTGGCACAAGGAGTTAACCCATTGTGCCACTCCTGCATGGGGAGCTGGAGCTGACAGAGGGAGCTCATCTGCACTCTCCCCAGATTCGAACCTCCAGCCTGTCAGTCTTCAGTCCTGCCGGCACAAGATTTTAACTCATTGCGCCACCGGGGGTGATTAATGTCTGTGATGAATGGTCTCTCTCTCTATCTCTCTCTATACATACATACATACATACATACATACATATATACATACACACACTAGCTGTTCCCTGCCACGCGTGGCTGTGGCCCAGTCTGTGTATATTTATTTATTTATTTATTTACTGCGCTTATATACCGCAATTCTCAGCCCCAAGGGCGACTATGTGTTTTGTGTGTTTATATATGCGTATATGTGTGTGTATATATTTGTGTATATGTGTATATATGTGTGTTTGTGTATATATGTGGTTTTGTGCATATGTTGTAATGTATTTTTTAGAATTTTGGCTTTTTAAGTCCCTTCCTCTGTGTTTTTCAGTGTTTTTATGAGTGATGGTCACTTGTTGGCCTGATAGGTGTGTTGTGTCCAAATTTGGTGTCAATTCGTCCAGTGGTTTTTAAGTTACGTTAATCCCACAAGCGAACATTACATTTTTATATATAGACTAGCCGTCCCATGTCACACGTTGCTGTGGCTCTTTGTCAGGAGGCCTTTGATTACGTTTTCTTGCCCTGGTGAAGGGAGTTGGACTGGATGGCCTTAAGTATTTTCTGTTGGTCATGTGAGTTCTGTGTGGGAAGTTTGCCCCAATTCTGTCGTTGGTGGGGTTCAGAATGTTCTTTGATTGTAGGTGAACTATAAATCCCAGTAACTACAACTCCCAAATGTTAAGGTCTATTTCCCCCCAAACTCCATCTGTGGTCATATTTTGGCATATGGAATATTCGTGCCAATTTTGGACCAGATCCATCATTGTTTGAGTCCACAGTGCTCTCTGGATGCAGGTGAACTACAACTCCCACACTCAAGGTCAATGCCCACCAAACCCTTCTAGTGTTGTGTGTTGGGCATGGGAGTCCTGTGTGCCACGTTTGGTTCGATTCCATCATTGGTGGAGTTCAGAATGCTCTTTGATTGTAGATGAACTATAAATCCCAGAAACTACAACTCCTAAATGACAAAAATCAATTTTTTTGAGTGATGGTCATTCCTTGGGTTAGTAGGCATATTGTGTCCAATTTGGCGTCAATTGTTTGAGTCCACAGAGCTCTCTGGATGTAGGTGAACTTCAACTCCCAAACTCAAGGTCAATGCCCACCAAACCCTTCTAGTGTTGTCTGTTGGGCATGAGAGTCCTGTGTGCCATGTTTGGTTCAATTCCCTCATTGATGGAGTTCAGAATGCTCTTTGATTGTAGATGAACTCTAAATCCCAGAAACTAAAACTCCCAAATGACAAAAATCAATTTTTTGTGAGTGATGGTCACTCCTTGGGTTAGTAGGCATATTCCGTCCAGATTTGGCATCAATTCGTCCAGGTTTTTTTGAGTTATGTTAATCCCACAAACGAACATTACATTTTTATTTATATAGAAGATGAACCAATGGATTCAAATTATAAGGAAGTAAATTGCACCCAAACATTGGGAATAAGTTGGCATTAAGAGCAGCTTGACAATGGACTTGGAAGGTCTTTTAGTTGTGTGTACATATTTGGCAAGGGAATGGATTAGTTGACCTTCTTGGTTATTTATTTATTTGTCGTGTCAGAGCAACCAGCCCATTATATTACATTTCTAACAGAACAAAGCAAACAAATAGACAAA
Organism: Anolis sagrei ordinatus; assembly: GCF_025583915.1. Lineage (NCBI taxonomy): Eukaryota > Metazoa > Chordata > Lepidosauria > Squamata > Anolidae > Anolis > Anolis sagrei. Next base: position 200,117,895 of record NW_026847549.1, on the reverse strand, counting down.
ATACAAAACTTGTGAGTTTGGTAGTTGGTTAAATGTCCTTTGACCAGTATCTGGCCACTTGGAGTGCTTCCGGTGTTGCTGCAAGAAGGTCCTCCATCGTGCACCTGGCAGGGCTCAGGTTGCATTGCAGCAGTGGTTTGCTCCCCTTCACACTCGCATATCGAGGATTCCACTTTGTAGCCCCATTTCTGAAGGTTGGCTCTGCATCTCGTGGTGCCAGAACGCAGTCTGTTCAGCGCCTTCCAAGTCGCCCAGTCTTCTGTGTGCCCAGGGGGAGTCTCTCATTTGGCTTTTTAAGCCACTGATTGAAGTTCTGGGTTTGAGCCTGCCACTTTTGGACTCTCGCTTGCTGAGGTGTTCCAGCAAGTGTCTCTGTAGATCTTAGAAAACTATTTCTAGATTTAAGCCGTTGACGTGCTGGCTGATACCCAAACAGGGATGAGCTGGAGATGTCTCTGCCTTGGTCCTTTCACTATTGGCTGCTACTTCCCGGCGATGTCAGGTGGTGCAATACCACCTAAGCAGTGTAATTTCTCCAGTGGTGTAGGGCGCAGACACCCCGTGATAATGCGGCATGTCTCATTAAGAGCCACATCCATTGTTTTAGTGTGGTGAGATGTTTTCCACACTGGGCATGCATACTCAGCAGCAGAGTAGCACAGCGCAAGGGCAGATGTCTTCACTGTATCTGGTTGTGATCCCCAGGTTGTGCCAGTCAGCTTTCGTATGATATTGTTTCTAGCACCCACTTTTTGCTTGATGTTCAGGCAGTGCTTCTTGTAGGTCAGAGCACGGTCCAGAGTGACTCCCAGGTATTTGGGTGTGCTGCAATGCTCCAGTGGGATTCCTTCCTTCCCAGGTCATCTTCAGAGCTCGGGAAGCTTCTCTGTTCTTGAGATGAAAGGCACATGTCTGTGTTTTGGATGGGTTGGGGATCAGCTGGTTTCTTCTTGGTTATGACTTTAAGACTTCAGTTTTGTCCAGGTTTCCCCTGGAAGATGAAATCAGAAAGTTTTCCTTGACACCAAATAGGTCTCTGCTGTCATTATAGTATCCAACCTTTGCTCACTTCTCCTTTGTGTTGGGATGAGAAAAGGCATCCTAATGAGGGCTGAGGGATGCTCAACCTGTATTGGGTTTCGGTGGCATATCTTGGCACGGCTGCAAGGAAGCGTAACGGGCAAAAAAGAAGAGCAGCAACGGCCGTCTCCAGACCCGAGAACGGATCTGTCCTCGGTTGCAGTTGTGTGGGAGGATGTTTGCCAGCAAAGCCTCCGAGAGCTGCCTGCTGGGCCCCCTTTCTCCACTCCCCGCTTTGCTCTCTCTGCCAAGGAGGATAAGATTAATTTTGCAGCTTGCATCATCTTCAATCCCTTTAAGTTCCTTCCACGGTCCCTGTTGCATTTGGCGTGGGATGCCCGTTGTGATCATGCTTTCCAGAAGGGAAACTGAGGCCCAGAGGGTGTGTTGTTGGGAAAAAAACTGACATGAGCAAACTTTGCCCCTGCAAGTTGCTTCTGGTGTGAGAGAACTGGCCGTCTGCAAGGACATTGCCCAGGGGATGCCCAGATGTTTTACCACCCTGTGGGAGGCTTCTCTCATGTCCCCGCATGGGAAGCTGGAGCTGACAGATGGGAGCTCATCCTGCTCCCCAGTAGTGCAGGGCAATAGTTATCAAACTCTAGCCTTTTGGATGTCAACTCCTAGTAAACTCTCTGCAAGGACATTGCCCAGGGGATGCCCAGATGTTTTACCATTTGTTATGTCCCCGCATGGGAAGCTGGAGCTGACAGATGGGAGCTCACCCATCTGGGGATGTTGTTGTTGTTGTTGTTGTTGCTCCTCGGTAGTGCAGGGCAGTAGTTATCAAACTCTAACCTTTTGGATGTCAACTCCTAGTAAACTCTCTGTAAGGACATTGTCCAGATGTTTTATCATCCTGTGGGAGGCTTCTCTCATGTCCCCACTTGGGAAGCTGAAGGTGACAGATGAGAGCTCACCCATCTGGGGATTATGTTGTTGTTGTTGTCGTTGCTCCCCGGTAGTGCAGGGCAGTAGTTATCAAACTCTAGCCTTTTGGATGTCAACTCCTAGGAAACTCTCTGCAAGGACATTGCCCAGGGGATGTTTTACCATCCTGTGGGAGGCATCTCTCATGTCCCCGCTTGGGAAGCTGAAGCTGACAGATGGGAGCTCACCCCACTCCCCAGTAGTGTAGGCAGTAGTTATCAAACTCTAGCCTTTTGGATGTCAACTCCTAGTAAACTTAGTTCAGCTCTTTATCAAGATGATAGGTACTACAAGCATAATGTTGTTGTTGTTGATGTTGTTGTTGTTGTTCTGGGTAGTAGTAGTAGTTGTTCTGGGTAGTAGTAGTAGTAGTAGTAGTAGTAGTTCTGGGTTGCTTTAATTGTGCTTTTCCTCCATGACATGGGGTTGGACTTCATGGCCCCTGGGGTCTCTATTATCTTATGACTTTAATCAATTCTTGGTATTATGTTGTTATTGTTGTTGTTGTTGTTGTTCTGGGTAGTAGTAGTTATTGTTCTGGGTAGTAGTAGTAGTAGTTCTGGGTTGCTTTAATTGTGCTTTTCCTCCATGACAGGGGGCTGAACTTTATGGCCCCTGGGGTCTCTATTATCCTATGATTTTAATCAATTCTGGGTATGTTGTTGTTGTTGTTGTTGTTGTTCTGGGTAGTAGTAGTTATTGTTCTGGGTAGTAGTAGTAGTAGTTCTGGGTTGCTTTAATTGTGCTTTTCCTCCATGACAGGCAGTTGGACTTTATGGCCCGTGGGGTCTCTATTATCCTATGATTTTAATCAATTCTGGGTATTATGTTGTTGTTGTTGTTGTTGTTGTTGTTTTGGGTAGTAATAGTTATTGTTCTGGGTTGCTTTAATTGTGCTTTTCCACCATGATAGGGGGTTGGAATTCATGGTTCCTGGGGTCTCTATTAACCTATGCTTTTAATCAATTCTGGGTATTATGTTGTTGTTGTTGTTGTTCTGGGTAATAGTAGTTGTTGTTCTGGGTAGTAGTTGTTGTTCTGGGTTGCTTTAATTTTCCTCCATGGCAGAGGGTTGGACTTCATTTTAATCAATTTTAATCAATTCTGGGTATTATGTTGTTGTTGTTGTTCTGGGTAGTAGTAGTTGTTGTTCTGGGTTGCTTTAATTGTGCTTTTCCTCCATGACAGGGGGCTGAACTTTATGGCTCCTGGGGTCTCTATTATCCTATGATTTTAATCAATTCTGGGTATTATGTTTATGTTGTTGTTGTTGTTGTTCTGGGTAATAGTAGTTGTTGTTCTGGGTAGTAGTTGTTGTTCTGGGTTGCTTTAATTTTCCTCCATGGCAGAGGGTTGGACTTCATTTTATATCCTATGATTTTAATAAATTCTGTTGTTGTTGTTGTTGTTCTGGGTAGTAGGAGTTGTTGTTCTGGGTTGTTGTTGTATGCACTCAAGTCATTGCTGAGTTATAACCCCTCAAGGTCAATCTAGCATGAGGTTTGATTGTCAGAATTTGCTCAGTGTCATCTTCTGAGGTTGAGAGAGTGTGACTTCCCCAAGGTCACCTCGAAGTCTTGGCCAATGTGGCCAATGTTCAAGAATCTAGGTATCGAAGTTCCAAATATACGTACAATCAAAGTTCAGGAACCATTGGTACAACGTCATGGTTTGGGTGTTGGTGGAGAGAAAAAGTGGGGAGTTAGTAAGCATCATAATAAACATCACCATCATCATTATCATCCTACTGGGTGACCTTAGGCAAGTTGCTCTCTCTCAGCCTCAGAGGAAGGCCATGGCAAACCACTAAGTGAATCTTGCCAAGGAATCCTAAAGTTGGAAGAGACCTCATGGGCCATCCAGTCCAACCCCCTGCCAAGAAGCAGCAACATTGCATTCAAAGCACCCTCGACAGATGGCCATCCAGCCTCTGTTTAAAAGCCTCCAAAGAAGGAGCCTCCATCACACACCGGGGCAGAGAGTTCCACTGCTGAACAGATGCTATGCTGCTTAGAAGAACTAAAATTACATGGTCTTCTGTGCTGTGTTGAATTTAAGCTCCCAAGCATTCCTCACGTCCATTGGTATGTTTGCACAGCTTTCTCGGGAACGTTATTTCCTCATCATGTTCTTTCTGGCTCATGCGCTTTGATGCTACGATGAGTCACTATCCAGAACGACTCAGAACTTTGACAGGAACTTCATGCACATTGTTTATATACATTAATCTCCAGACGCTTTATTATGCCTCTCCAGTTTCTCTCTTTTTTCCTGAGAACTTGGGAGAGTTGCATTTTTGGACCAACAACCTGTTGACCCATCACTGTGTCTGCAATTGCTGTATTTTCTGGGTCTGGCCATGTTCCAGAAGCATTTTCTCCTGACGTTTTGCCCCCATCTATGGCAGGCATCCTCAGAGGTTGTGAGATCTGTTGGAAACTAGGCAAGTGGGGTTTATATATCTGTGGAATGTCCAGGGTGGGAGAAAGAACTCTTGACTGCTTGAGGCAAGTGGGAATGTTGCAATTGGCCTTGATTAGCATTTGATGGCCTTGCAGCTTCAAGGTCTGGCTGCTTACTGCCTTTTTGTGTATCTCTGGAATAATATCTAGGGTGGGAGAAAGAACTCTTGTCTGTTGGAGGCAAGTAGGAATGTTGCAACTGGCCACCTTGATTAGCATTGAATGGCCTTGCATCTTCGAAGCCTGGCTGCTAGCACCTCAGCCAAGGGGAGGGCTGTTTCTGAGACTCCAAGTAGGGAGGGGAGAGCAGCTGTGCATGGCAGACTGGTGCGCATGTGGAGAAAAGAGAGAGCTTGCAAGGCTGGAGGGAGGCTCATGCCAGTGAGTCCCTCCAAGACATGGAGGTTCTGTGTGCCAAGTTTGGTTCAATTCCATCATTGGTGGAGTTCAGACTGCTCTTTGATTTTAGGTGAACTATAAATCCCAATAACTACAACCCCCAAATGTCAAGGTCTATTTTCCCCAAACTCCACCAGTGTTCACATTTGGGCATATTGAGTATTCGTGCCAAGCTTGGTATAGATCTATCTGTTTGAGTACACAATGCTCTCTGGTTGTAGGTGAACTGCAAGTCCAAAACTCAAGGTCAATGCCCACCAAACCATTTCAGTATTTTCTGTTGAGAGTCCTGTGTGCCAAGTTTGGTTCAATTCCATCACTGGTGAAGTTCAGAATACTCTTTGATTGGAGGTGAAATATAAATTCCAATAACTACAACTCACAAATATCAAGGTCTGTTTTCCCCAAACCTCACCAGTGTTCACATTTGGGCATATCGAGTATTCATGCCAAGTTTGGTACAGATCTATCTGTTTGAGTACACAATGCTCTCTGGTTGTAGGTGAACTATAACTCCAAAACTCAAGGTCAATGCCCACCAAATCCTTCCAGTATTTTCTGTTGGGAGTCCTGTGCGCCAAGTTTGGTTCAATTCTATCATTGGTGGAGTTCAGACTGCTCTTTGATTGTAGGTGAACTATAACTCCCAGTAAGTACAACTCCCAAATTACAAAATTAATCCCCTTCAACCCCCACCAGTATTCAAATGTGGGTGTTTGGGGTATTTTGATTGTAGGTGAACTATAACTCCCAGTAAGTACAACTCCCAAATTACAAAATTAATCCCCTTCAACCCCCACCAGTATTCAAATGTGGGTGTTTGTTGTATTTTGATTGTAGGTGAACTATAACTCCCAGTAAGTAAAATTCCCAAATTACAAAAACCAATCCCCCCCACCCCACCAGTATTCAAATTTGGGTGTATCAGGTATTTGTGCCAAATTTGGTCCAGTCAATGAAAATCCATCCTGCATATCAGATGTTTACATTACAATTCATAACAGTAGCAAAACTACAGTTACAAAGCAGCAACGAAAATAATGTTATGGTTGGGGGTCACCACAACATGAGGAACTGTATTAAGGGGTCACAGCGTTGGGAAGGTTGAGAAACACTGAAATAGAGATTCCTAGAGAAATGTTTTTTCAGTTTTAATTTCATTTCCCCAACTTTTGTGGGGCTTCTGCGCCCCTAACCCTTGCAAAAGTGGAGGCCCTAATGTACTGTCAAGTCATTGTAAAGCGTGCTTCTCCAAATTATTGTTGTTAGTAATAACAACTACAAAACCCAGCTATTAATGTCGTACGAATACACCAAAATCAAATTGCTGCTTGGGAGTCTCCTCTAGAGATTTTTGAGCAGATGCTATATGGCCATCTGTTGGGAGTGCTTTGATTGTGTTCTCCTGTATGATACGTGTGAAAAAGATCTTGGAGTCCTTGTGGACAACAAGTTAAACATGAGCCAACAATGTGATGTGGCGGCAAAAAAAGCCAATGGGATTTTGGCCTGCATCAAGAGGAGCCTAGTGTCTAGATCTAAGGAAGTCATGCTCCCCATGCTCTATTCTGCTTTGGTTAGACCACACCTGGAATATTGTGTCCAATTCTGGGCACCACAATTCAAGAGAGATATTGACAAGCTGGAATGTGTCCAGAGGAGGGCGACTAAAATGATCAAGGGTCTGGAGAACAAGCCCTATGAGGAGCGGCTTAAGGAACTGGGCATGTTTAGCCTGAAGAAGAGAAGGCTGAGAGGAGATATGATAGCCATGTATAAATATGTGAGAGGAAGCCACAGGGAGGAGGGAGCAAGCTTGTTTTCTGCTTTCTTGGAGACTAGGACGCGGAACAATGGCTTCAAACTACAAGAGAGGAGATTCCATCTGAACATGAGGAAGAACTTCCTGACTGTGAGAGCCGTTCAGCAGTGGAACTCTCTGCCCCGGAGTGTGGTGGAGGCTCCTTCTTTGGAAGCTTTTAACAGAGGCTGGATGGCCATCTGTCAGGGGTGATCTGAATGCAATATTCCTGCTTTTTGGCCGGGGGTTGGACTGGATGGCCCATGAGGTCTCTTCCAACTCTTTGATTCTATGATTCTATGTTAGACTGGATGGCTTTTATGGTGTCTTCTGCGATTCTATTCAAAATACTGTGCTTTTGGTCCCAAGTATTTTGGATAAGGGATACTCAGCCTGTGCTGTGAATTGCATTTGGGAACTAACTGGTGGCTAATGGAACTATTGTGAAAACGGAAGAAGATCTTCCCTTGGAGAGCACAAAGAGAGAAATCTACCACACTTATTTACCCAGGAGAATTTCTCTCCGGAGAGCATCACAACACGAGAAGCTTGTATGTGTTCCTATCCACAGTATACCTTGCATTGTTGACAATCTGGCTTCTGTTTCTCGCTGTCTTTAAAACTCGATAAAGTGACACCAGAAAGGTCTTATTTTATTATGGGTGTTGTTTGCTTCATCCTGCACTTTGTGCAACCAGTTCCCCATTACTGGAGAATTCTCAAAATAGAATAAGTGGCCATTTCTGTGTTCCCTTAGTAAGTGGAGAATTGCATTGAAACAGCTTGGTAAATACCGCAAATCATTTTATATAAGATAGTTGCCCCATTTTGGGTTAATAGGACCCTATGTTGGAGTTCAGCCTGTGATTGTGTTTCAGGATCAGGGTGCTTTGGATGTGGGAAGTGATGCCAATGAATTTCAAGATGTCAATGATACTGATGCAGAGAAGGACGAGGAGACCCCTGTGCAAAGTGTAGTTTCTCATGAGAATGTTCTTGAAGGGAGTGCAACAGATAGTATACTCCCTGAATTGCTACCAGAGGGTTTCCAGAATTTGGGGCTTGAAAACAACTGGGCACCTGGCCCAGCAGCGAGACTTAATGAGCAAATAGATAGGTGAGAGGAAATCAGTCAAAACAGACAGGCCAAACAGTGCCTTCGGCGGTCTGCCAGGCTTCGACAGAAAAAGATAAAGCGATCTCAAGTAAAACAAAACCATTTCCTGAGTGTGTGGAATAGCTTAACGAGCGGATAAAAGTTCTAGGCTTGGGAAATATAGGCAGATGAAGCATCGTTGGAACCCAGTGTAGTTCTTGTCCTTTGTTTCATGGAAGCTTTTCATGGAAGATTCTTGTTTTAAGTATTTTTTGTTCATGGCTTCAACTCTTGGAGTGGGTTGTTGTAGGTTTTTTCGGGCTATATGGGCATGTTCTAGAGGCATTTCTCCTGACGTTTCGCCTGCATCTATGGCAAGCATCCTCAGAGGTAGAATCTTGGAGTGTATGAATGCCTACTCATGCCTTGGATTAATGTTTCCTGTTTTCCTGAATTATATTAGAGAAGTGTGGACATTGTTTTATGGACTTTGCTGAACTTTATCTTGGATTATTTTTGCTCCTGCTTATCTTCTTACCTAATTGGATATACCTACCGTATTTCTTGTAAGGGAGCCCCCGGTGGCGCAGTGGGTTAAAGCACTGAGCTGCTGAGCTTGTTGATTGAAAAGTCGCAGGTTCGATTCCGGGGAGCGGCGTGAGCTTCCGCTGTCAGCCCTAGCTTCTGCCAATCTAGCAGTTTGAAAACATGCAAATGTGAGTAGATCAATAGGTACCGCTCCGGCGGGAAGGTAACGGCGTTCCATGCAGTCATGCCGGCCACATGACTTTGGAGATGTCTACAGACAATGCTGGCTCATTGGCTTAGAAATGGAGATGAGCACCACACCCCAGAGTCAGACATGACTGGACTTAATGTCAGGGGACTACCTTTTAGCTTACCTATTTCTTTTAAGTGCTTTTTACTTGCTGCTTTCTAATTATCTTCAATAAAAGTATTGTTTTCCATTCAACGATGTGGTGTTTTAAAGTCAGAGGGCTTTTCCTGTCCTGGAGTGCAACACCCTACGCTTGACTTTCTGGAGGCGGACTTGGTGTGCGTCTAACACAGTTCGATACCACTTTGGCTGCTGTGGCTCAGTGTTGTGGAATCATTGGAAGTAGTATAGTTTAGTGTGGACTCACAAACTTTGGAAGATAAGGCTAAAGACCTTGCGAAACTACAACTCCCAGGATTCCATAACATGGAACCATGGCAGTTAAAGTGGGCTCAATTTGCATTAATTCTGCAGTGCAGATAGCTTTCCCTACCCTGGATCACCGTTGAGATCATAACCTTATAGAAAACCAGACTCTCCAAAACCTTTTGGAAGTGTGACCTTTTGGAGATTAATTGGCATTCACAGCATTTGGAATAATCATAACCTTCTTGTAAAGTATGATGTTGCTTATGTTGCTTCTCTATGGGGTTCATCAAAAACATCATTGTGAACTGATTTTCTTTTCTTAATTAGAAACTTAGTGATTTTAGTGGTAATTAATGCAACTCTGTCAACAAATTGTGCACATTTTAAGAGTTATAGTAACACTTGAACAGCACCAGCACTTCTGTAGTGATTCAATCTCTGGATGTTTTTAACTGGAAGCTGGATGCCTATCTGTCGGGAGGGTTTTGACTGTCTTCCTGTGTGGCTGATGGAGGTTGGACTAGATGCCTTTTGGGGATCCCTTCCAATTTGTGTGAAGTATAGACTTCTGTGGAATCTCCTTCTCTGGAGGTTTTCAAACTGAGGTTGGATAGCCATCTGTTGGGAGGGTTTTGACTGTGCCTTCCTTCCTGCCTGGCTGATGGGGGTTGAGCTAAATGCCCTTTGGGGATCACTTCCAACTTAAGTGAAGTATAGACTGCAAGGGAGTCCAGTGGAGTCTCTTTCTCTAGAGGTTTTGAACTGAGGCTCGATGGCCATCTGTCGGGAGGGTTTTGACTGTGTCTTCCTGACTGGCTGATGGGGGTTGGACTAGGTGCCCTTTGGGGATCCCTTCCAACTTAAGTGAAGTATAGACTGCAAGGGAGTCCAGTGGAGTCTCTTTCTCTGGAGGTTTTTGAACTGAGTCTGGATGGCCATCTGTTGGGAGGGTTTTGACTGTGCCTTCCTTCCTGCCTGGCTGATGGAGATTGAACTAGATGCCCTTCGGGGATCCCTTCCAACTCATGTGAAGTATAGGCTTCTGTGGAGTCTCCTTCTCTAGAGGTTTTCAATCTGAGGTTGGATGGCCATCTGTTGGGAGGTTTTGACTGTGTCTTCTTGCCTGGCTGATGGAGATTGAACTAGATGCCCTTTGGGGATCCCTTCCAACTTGAGTAAAAGGATAGACTGCCTGGGAGTCCAGTGGAGTCTTCTTGCCTGGCTGATGGGGGTTGAGCTAGATGCCCTTTGGGGATCCCTTCCAACTTGAGTGAAGTATAGACTGCAAGGGAGTCCAGTGGAGTCTCTTTCTCTAGAGGTTTTGAACTGAGGCTCGATGGCCATCTGTCGGGAGGGTTTTGATTGTGCCTTCCTTCCTGGCTGATGGGAGTTGAACTAGATGCCCTTTGGGGATCCCTTCCAGCTTGAGTGAAGCATAGACTGCGTGAAAGTCTCCTTCTCTGGAGGTTTTTGAACTGAAGCTAGATGGCCATCTATTTGGAGGGCTTTGACTGTGTCCCAAATCCACCCAGATCTGTTTCCCCCTCTCCTCCCCAATTTCATCAGCCTTTTGGGTAGCAGGGATTTTCCCCCTTCTGTGCCCAATTGACTGGGATTTTGGAACCATTCCTTCCAAATCCTCTTCATTTCCTTTTCTGTCTGTGACCGAGATGCCCGAAGGGGTTTGCGGTGGCATTTCTCTCGACATAAATGGCATTGTTCCCGTCTCTCTTCCAACGTTCTGGCTAAATGAAACCCCAATTTAAAACATTTCTCTCAAGAACTGCAGGTCAATGGCACACCTGGCGTAAGGCAAACAGCCAGGTCTCCCAAGAAATCTGTATTGGAATTACCTCTTATAAACATGTTCTTGCAGGATCTGGAGTTACGGAGGAGCGTTGGGGGTGCCCAACATTACTTGTGATCAGAATACAAAAAGGAGCGAAGAGCTGTGAAAATATGCATCCCTCCAAATTGGGACAAAAGGGGTTGTTATTATTATTATTATTATTATTATTATTATTATTATTATTATTATGTCACTTTTTGTCCTTGCAATGAGACTCAAAGCAGCATGCAGTGCTAAAAACAATAAGGTTTCCCTGGACATTAAGTCTAGTTGTGTCTGACTCTTCAAGGTGGTGCTCATCTCAATTTCTAAGCGGAAGAGCCAGCTTTGTCCGCAGCCTCCTCCAAGGTCATTTGGCCAGCGTGACTGCATGGAGTACCGTTACCTTCCTGCAGAAGCGATACCTATTGATCGACTCATATTTCCATGTTTTCGAACTGCTTAGGTTGGCATTAGATATCTCCATTTCTAAGCTGAAGAGCTGGTGTTGTCCGTAGACATCCCCAAGGTCATGTGGCCAGTGACAAATGCAAGATACTCCACTTTGGCAGGAAGAACGAAATGCAAAGATACAGAATGGGGGACAATGCCTGGCTCGAGAGCAGTACGTGTGAAAAAGATCTTGGAGTCCTCGTGGACAACAAGTTAAACATGAGCCAACAATGTGATGTGGCGGCAAAAAAGCCAATGGGATTTTGGCCTGTATCAAGAGGAGCATAGTGTCTAGATCCAGGGAAGTCATGCTCCCCATGCTCTATTCTGCTTTGGTTAGACCACACCTGGAATATTGTGTCCAATTCTGGGCACCACAATTCAAGAGAGATATTGACAAGCTGGAATGTGTCCAGAGGAGGGTGACTAAAATGATTAAGGGTCTGGAGAACAAGCCCTATGAGGAGCGGCTTAAGGAGCTGGGCATGTTTAGCCTGAAGAAGAGAAGGCTGAGAGGAGATATGATAGCCATGTATAAATATGTGAGAGGAAGTCATAGGGAGGAGGGAGCAAGCTTGTTTTCTGCTTCCTTGGAGGCTAGGACGTGGAACAATGGCTTCAAACTACAAGAGAGGAGATTCCATCTGAACATGAGGAAGAACTTCCTGACTGTGAGAGCCGTTCAGCAGTGGAACTCACTGCACCGGAGTGTGGTGGAGGCTCCTTCTTTGGAAGCTTTTAAACAGAGGCTGGATGGCCATCTGTCAGGGGTGCTTTGAATGCAATATTCCTGCTTCTTGGCAGAATGGGGTTGGACTGGATGGCCCATGAGGTCTCTTCCAACTCTATGATTCTATGACTGCATACGATACTGATATTATTTCAAAGAGACTGTACTAAAACTTATATTATATTGTTTGACATCACTGTGAAAATTGAACAGTACAACCTGTCTATATAATTATATGCTGAATTCGACCATTGTTTACTTTCTGTATTAGTGGGACTTGTGTTGTGTTTGCATGGTGCGCCATTACCTTCTCACTGGAGAGCTCATTGATCTACTCACATTTGCACATTTTCAAACTGGGGCTAACAGTGGGAGCTCACCCCACTCTCTGGATTCAAACCACTGACCTTTCTGTCAGCAGGTTCAGCAGCTCAATGGTTTAACCCTCTGCACCACCAGGTGGAGGCGCTACAAACAATACATAATTAAAAACTAACGACTATAGACACTAAAACAGAATTAAACGCAGAGCCCCTGATGGTGAAGTGGGTTAAACTGCTGAGCTGCTGACTTTGCTGACCAAAAGGTCGCCAGTTCGAATCCAAGGAGCGGGGTGAGCTCCCACTGTTAGGCCCAGCTTTTGCCAACCTAGCAGTTCGAAAGTATGCAGTGACCACTGGGACCACCTGTACTGGTTGATGCCAGAGCCTTTGCAGTTTGATTTTGAGGTCTTGATAGCAGAGGAGTTTTTCCTGTTGTTTCTCCTCAATGAGACTGTCACTCGGTATGGCGACATCAATAATCCAGACTTTTTTCTTTTCCACAATCGTGATGTCTGACATATTGTGTTCCAAAACGTTGTCAGTCTGGATTCGAAAGTCCCACAGTATTTTTGCATGTTCATTTTCCACGACCTTTGAGGGTTTATGATCCCACCAATTCTTTACTGCTGGCAGGTGATCCTTGTGACATAAGTTCCAGAGTTGTGTCTTTGTTTGTAGTCCATCTGTGCGATTTTCTTGCAACAGCTGAGGAGATGGTCCATGGTTTCATCAACTTCCTTGCACAGTCTGCATTTTGGGTCATCCACTGATTTTTCAATCCTGGCCTTAATTGCATGGGTTCTGATGGCTTGCTCCTGGGCTGCAAGAATTAGGCCTTCTGTCTCCTTCTTCAATGTTCCATTCATGAGCCATCACCAGGTCTTCTCCGTGTCAACTTTTCCTTCAATCTTCTTAAGGAACTGCCCATGCAATGCTTTGTTGTGCCAGCTGTCAGCTCTGGTTTGGAGTGCAGTTTTCTTGTACTGACTCTTTGTCTGCTGTGCTTTGAGAAGTTTCCAGTTATTGACTTCAATTAAAGCAGGTTCTTAGCTTTCCTTGACATATTCTGCCAGGGTGTGTTTTTCTTCTTTGACTGCTTGTTTTATTTGTAAAAGTCCTCTGCCAACAGACTACTTCTTCTTCTTCTTCTTCTACTACTACTACTACTACTATTACGACTACTTCTTCTTCTTCCTATTTATTACCTTTTAGAAGTACTTTCTGAAGGAGGGGAGGGAAAAAAGAAGCTAAAGGGTGACTCAAGGCTCTCAGAGCCACCCAAATATTCCTAAAGAAAAGCACAACATAAGAGCAAAGAAAAAGAGATGGTTTTTCTTTCTTCCAAGCCCCCAAACACACCCACCCACCCATTCTACACGTTCCCAACTCCAAGTCAGTACCACTAAATAGAAAGAATCAGGAAAGTACAGTGGAGTCTCACTTATCCAACCTTCACTCGTCCAACGTTCTGTATTATCCCACGCAGTCTGCCTGCCACCCGGATCCACAGCTGTTTCAATACATTGCCATGTTTTGGTGCTAAGTTGTAAAACATGATGTTTTGGTGCTTGCGTAAGACACGTCACAGCATTGTAGGTTTTTTCGGGCTATATGGCCATGTTCTAGAGGCATTCTCTCCTGACGTTTCGCCTGCATCTATGACAAGCATCCTCAGAGGTAGTGAGACCTCACTACCTCTGAGGATGCTTGCCATAGATGCAGGTGAAACGTCAGGAGAGAATACCTCTAGAACATGGCCATATAGCCCAAAAAAACCTACAACAACCCAGTGATTCTGGCATGAAAGCCTTCGACAACACATGTCACAGCGTTCTTCTACTCCAATTGGTCCAACAAGCAAGGTTTACAGGGAAGTACTCCATGCGAGGATGAGTATGCGGTGGCAGCCGCTTTGCGCGCCATGTACTCCCAAAAAGTGGAGGAGGTGCCAGGTGATCTTGTTACGAACGGCTGGGTCCTTGCTGTTACGACCATCCGACCAAGTTGAAGGAAAACAGCTAAAACGAATTCGCGCACAACTCTAATTACTAGTATTCATTGGTGGTCTCCCATCCAATTTCTTGCTAGGGCTTTCCCTGCTTAGCATCAAGGAGCAGATAGATTCTTGTGCAAGGAATTTATTATTTATTTATTTAAAAGGTTTTTATACCGGCCTTCTCACCTCTCTTGAGGGACTCAGACCGGTTTCCAACCATAATATCACATACAGTTAATAAAAACATAATAATTCATTTTACACTAAAACATTAAAACAGTAATTACATTCAATAACTACAATGGTCAGTCGTCACACTAACTCGTTGTTCATCATCCTCCATCCATATCTGGCTCACTCGTCGAATGCCTGTCTCCATAACCAAGTCTTCACCTGTTTCCTAAATGTCAGGATAGACGGGGCGGTTCTGATCTCCAGTGGAAGAGAGTTCCAGAGTCGAGGGGCCACCACCGAGAAGGCCCTGTCCCTCGTCCCCACCAGACGCGCTTGCGAGGCCGGTGGGACCGAGAGCAGGGCCTCTCCAGACGATCTTAATAATCTTGATGGTTCATAGGGGAGAATACGTTCGGAGAGGTAAACAGGACCGGAGTCGTTTAGGGCTTTATAGGTTAACACCAGCACTTTGAATTGTGCTCGGAAGCTAATTGGCAGCCAGTGGAGCTGGTGTAACAGCAGAGTGGTGTGCTCCCTGTACCCAGCACCCGTTAGTAGTCTGGCTGCCGAGCGTTGGACTAGCTGCAGCTTCCGGGCAGTCTTCAGAGGCAACCCCTAGTAGAGAGCGTTGCAATAACTAAGCGGGATGTAACCCAAGCGTGGACCACTGTGGCCAAGTCAGACTTCCCAAGGTACGGGCGCAGCTGGCGCACAAGTTTTAATTGTGCAAAAGCTCCCTTGACCACCGCCGAAACCTGGGGCTCCAGGCTCAGCGATGAATCTAGAACTCCCAAACTGCGAACCTGCGTCTTCAGGGGGAGTGTGACCCTGTCCAGCACAGGCTGTAACCCTATACCCTGTTCGGCCTTTCGACTGACCAGGAGTACTTCTGTCTTGTCTGGATTTAGTTTCAATCTGTTGTCCTTCATCCAGTCGTCACAGCTGCCAAGCACCGGTTCAGGACCTGGACAGCCTCCTTAGTAGCAGGTGGGAAGAGTGATAGAGTTGGACATCATCTGCGTACAGATGACATCGCACCCCAAAACTCCGGATGATCTCTCCCAACGGCTTCATGTATATGTTAAACAACATAGGGGACAGTATTGAGCCCTGCGGGACTCCACAGTACAATGGCCGAGGAGTCGAGCAGGAGTCCCCTAGTGACACCTTCTGGGAGCGACCCTCGAGAAAGGACCGGAGCCACTGCAAGACAGTACCCCCGAGACCCATTCCCGCGAGGCGTCCCAGAAGGATACTGTGGTCGACGGTATCGAAGGCCGATGAGAGGTCCAGCAGAACCAACAGGGACACACTCCCCCTGTCCAGTTCCTGGCGAAGATCATCCACTAAGGCGACCAAGGCTGTCTCAGTACCATGTCCCGGCCTAAAGCCAGACTGCGCTGGATCTAGATAGTCCGTGTCTACCAGGAACTCCTGGAGTTGCGAGGCCACCACACGTTCCAGGACTTTGCCCAAATAGGGGAGATTGGAAACTGTTTATTACTTCAGTGTTTTGGGAGTCAAACCAAGAAATGTATTCTCGAAGGCTTTCATGGCCGGAATCACTGGGTTGTTGTAGGTTTTTTCGGGCTATATGGCCATGTTCTGGAGGCAATTTTTCTCCTGACGTTTCGCCTGCATCTATAGCAAGCATAGACCTCACTACCTCTGAGGATGCTTGCCATAGATGCAGGCGAAACGTCAGGAGAAAAATTGCCTCCAGAACATGGCCATATAGCCCGAAAAAACCTACAAGAACCCACAAACCAAGAAATGTTGGCTATTGCCTTCCCCAGAGGCTGAGAGAGTGTGTCTGAGTCATCCATAGTTGAATGAAAGGGAACATCTCAGTTGCAAATTGCTTTGCTTCTCCCTTCCCAATCCAAGCTAGAGATGATAGTATTCAAATAGTGATTTTTAAACCCGCTGCAATGGGGATGGTAATGTGCAAAAAGAACCAAACTAGAATGGCTCAACAACAAACAATTATTATCATCATCATCATCATCATGCTTTCCTTTTTTAAGACTCATAGGACTCTATGCAGCTAACAGCGCAGTGGGAGCTATGGAGTATTATTGCTTAAAAAAAGAAAAGAAAATATCACTCAGCAACATACAATTATCAGGACATTTTATGAAAAGGAAAATACAGAAAACATCAGCAGAACAGCAGGATGGAAGGAGCATTTCGGCATCCATCTGGGGGGAAATTGGTTTTGGTTGGAGGCACCGTAATGCCTCTGAGAAAGGAACATTTCATTAAATCGAATCCACAATATAATAAGAATATCAAGACTCAATGAGGAAGTGCATGAAGCCCCTTCGAGAGCGACGAGAGTGGCTCTGCGTTCCAAAGGGAGTGGATAGGAAGGTGAGCATATTGGAAACACGGGGAGAGAAACGGAGTAATGAAAAAGGGGAGAGGGAGAAATGCAACATGAACAGCGCCGGATGTGGTTGGCATATTTTTGATAATACCAACATCTATCACTGGAAGAATGGAATCAGGCAGGTGGGGCATTAGCATTGCGTGCAGCCGTTCGTCCTCTGGATGAAGAATAGCCTATGAATCCGATGAATAAGAACAATGAAAAAGGGATTCCTCTGCAAATTGAGCTTTGGTGACTCTGGCGGAATTTATATTTTGTCGGCTTTTAAAATGCCCAGCTTTTAAGATGGTGAGCTCCTTTGGGTCCTAGTTATGGGAGAAAAAGCAGAGTATAAATAAACATCATGACGATAATGGTGATAATTCAGATAGAAATCCCATCTCCTGCTTTTGAGGCTGTCCTTAGTGTGCTTTTGAGTCCTGTCCTCTGGGGCATTTACAACTCCAAAAAGGCAAAATGTTGCCTCTGACATCTAGATGGAGTGCAAGCAAGATATTCTGAATATGCCTTATTGTGTACCAAATGCGGTCCTGCTTCTAGAAACGTGTGAATGCCCATTGAATACTAGTGGCTGGACTCTGAAAATAAACCTATGGTTGGGTTGTTGTAGGTTTTTTCAGCTGTATGGCCATGGTCTAGAGCAGTGATTCTCAACCTGGGGGTCGGGACCCCTGAGGGGGTCGCGAAGGGGTGTCAGAGGGGTCGCCAAAGACCATCAGAAAACACAGTATTTTCTGATGGTCATGGGGATTCCATGTGGGAAGTTTGAGCCAATTCTATCGTTGGTGGAGTTCAGAATGTTCTTTGATTGTAATGAACTATCAATCCCAGCAACGACAACTCCCAAAAGACAAGGTCTATTTTCCCCAGGCTCCACCAGTGTGCAGATTTGCACATATTGAGTATTTGTGCCAAGTTTGGTCCAGATCCACCATTGCGTGAGTCCACAGTGCTCTCTGGATATAGGTGAACTACAACTCCCAAACTCAAGGTCAATACCCACCAAACCCTTCCAGTGTTTTCCGTTGGTCATGGGAGTTCTGTATGGCAAATTAGGTTCAAATCCATTGCTGGTGCAGTTCAGAATGCTCTTTGATTATAGGTGAACTATAAATCCCAGCAACTACAACTCCCAAATTACAAAATCAATCCTCCCCCAACCCCACTAGCATTTACATGTGGTTGCATTGGGTATTTGTGCCCAGTTTGGTCCAGTGAATGAAAATACATCTTGCATATCTGATATTTACATTATGATTTATAACAGTAGTAAAATGACTGTTATGAAGTAGCAACAAAAACAATGTTATGGTTGGGGGTCACCACAACATGAGGGACTGTATTAAGGGGTCAGGGCATTAAGAAGGTTGAGAACCACTGGTCTAGAGGCATTCTCTCCTGACGTTTTGCCTATGGCAAGCATCCTCAGAGGTAGTGAGGTCTGTTGGAACTAGGAAAAAGGGTTTATATATCTGTGGAATGACCAGGGTAGAGACAAAGGACTCTTGTCTGCTGGAGCTAGGTGTGAATGTTTTAACTGACCACCTTGATTAGCATACAATGGCCTGACTGTGCCTGGAGCAAACTTTTGTTGAGAGGTGATTAGATGTCCTTGTTTGTTTCCTCTCTGTTGTTGTGCTGTTGCAATTTTAGAGTTTTTTTAATACTGGTAGCCAGATTTTGTTCATTTTCATGGTTTCCTCCTTTCTGTTGAAATTGTCCACATGCTTGTGTATTTCAATGGCTTCTCTGTGTAGTCTGACATGGTGGTTGTGAGAGTGGTCCAGCATTTCTGTGTCTCAGATAAAATGCTGTGTCCAGGTTGGTTCATCAGGTGCTCTGCTATGGCTGACTTCTCTGGTTGAAGTAGTCTGCAGTGCCTTTCGTGTTCCTTGATGTGTGTCTGGGCAATGCTGCTGCGTTTGGGGGTCCCTATGTAGACTTGTCCACAGCTGCATGGTACACGGTAGACTCCTGCAGAAGTGAGAGGATCCCTCTTGTCCTTTGCTGAACGGAGCTTTGTGGGATTTTCTTGGTGGGTCTGTAGATGGTTTGTATTTTGTGTTTCCTCATCAGCTTCCCTATGCGGTCAGTGGATACCAACAATGGTATTCAAACTGGGAACAGGTGTACTACATTACCTCCCTTTTGAAGCCTCCAAACCCCTTTGGGCTTTGGAGGCTTCATAAGCAGTCTCAGCTGGACAGTGCGCATCCCTTTTGCTCCATTTGGGATTCAAAATGCACAAGAATCCATGAAGCAAAGGTTGTGGGATATTGCCCTGGGAGAGCTCATAACCTGCTCAAATTCACCATGCTCTCCCAGAGTTTTAAACTTACCATACAGAGAGTGATTTAAGACATGGGTATACCTAAAAAACCTTTCTCAGAATCATAGAATCATAGAATCAAAGCGTTGGAAGAGACCTCATGGGCCATCCAGTCCAACCCCATTCTGCCAAGAAGCAGGAATATTGCATTCAAATCACCCCTGACAGATGGCCATCCAGCCTCTGTTTAAAAGCTTCCAAAGAAGGAGCCTCCACCACACTCCGGGGCAGAGAGTTCCACTGCTGAACGGCTCTCACAGTCAGGAAGTTCTTCCTCATGTTCAGATGGAATCTCCTTTCTTGTAGTTTGAAGCCATTGTTCCTTGTCCTAATCTCCATGGAAGCAGAAACAAGCTTGCTCCCTCCTCCCTGTGGCTTCCTCTCACATATTTATACATGGCTATCATATCTCCTCTCAGCCTTCTCTTCTTCAGGCTAAACATGCCCAGCTCCTTAAGCCGCTCCTCATAGGGCTTGTTCTCCAGACCTTTTATCATTTTAGTCGCTCTCCTCTGGACACATTGCAGCTTGTCAATATCTCTCTTGAATTGTGGTGCCCAGAATTGGACACAATATTCCAGGTGTGGTCTAACCAAAGCAGAATAGAGGGGTAGCATTACTTCCCTAGATCTAGACACTAGGCTCCTATTGATGCAGGCCAAAATCCCATTGGCTTTTTTTGCCCCACATCACATTGTTGGCTCATGTTTAACTTGTTGTCCACAAGGACTCCAAGATCTTTTTCACACGTACTGCTCTCGAGCCAGGCATCGTCCCCCATTCTGTATTAGGAAATATTAGGAAAAACATTGTGATGGCTAGAGCTGCTTATCAGGAGAGTATGCCAAGCCTGATGGAGTCATCTTCTCTGGTGGCTTTTTAAAGCAGAAGCTCAGTGACCGTCTGTCAGGAGGGCTTTGAAGATGTATTTCTGCACAACAGAATGGGGTTGTACTGGATGGCCCTTGGGGGTCTCTTCCGGTTCTGTGTTTCTCAGTGGGAAATGCGAGAGAGATGGGGTGGGGTTTCTTAGCTCCGTTGCTCTTTCTCATCTCCGTCCCAGTGTTCGTTTTTGCACGACGCTTAAGGAACGCTGACCTACTTTGGGGATTCATACAAACATCCCTTATCCCTCATTACAGTGCCTTCTCTCACTCCAGCCTTGTCAGTCCAACAAAACTGAAAAGTGGGTTAGAGTTTGAAATTTTGCTATATTGACAGCAAAGACCCATTTGGCGTTTTTTATTTAACCTTTCGGGGAAAACCAAATCAGAACTATGGTTAGAAAGGGACCCCCAAAAGCTATCTACTCCAACCTGCTAAGTGGGAATGTACAACCAACAATGGACGTCCCAGTCCATTGTCAAATCACTATTATTGTGAAATTCTTCCCAATGTTTAGGTGAAATCTCCTTTCTTGCCATTTAGAATCCCACTCCTTGGCTCATACACTGATTGACTCGTCATAACTGATGGGAGTTGTAGTCCAATACTATAAGTTGAATATGCCTTATCAGAAATTTTGTTATTTATTTATTTATTTACAGCTTTTATATTCCACCCTTCTCACCTCGCAGGGGACTCAGGGCGGATTACAGCGTACACTTATATGGCAAACATTCAATGCCAATTTTGACATACAACGTATACAGACATACACAGAGGCTATTGAACCTTTTCTGTCCGCCAGGGGAGCTGTCGCTTTCATCGTCCATCTGCGACACTGATGAAGCACTTCCGCATTCCCCACATGCTTCCCCACTGGAATGCTTTCTGGAGTCTTCTTTATGGCCTCATAAATCAGTTAATTTAGCGTCCCCACACTTTAAGGTGGTACCTAATTTTCCTATTTGACAGATGCAACTGTCTTTTGGGTTGCAAAGGTCGACAACAGGCTACACACAATTGGTTGGAAACCCACTCCAACCCGGGCTGGTTTCGAACTCATGACCTTTTGGTCAGAGTGATCTTAATGCATCTGACACTCAGCCAGCTGTGCCACAATCCCGGTGCTGAGGATTAAAAGTGTTTCGGGTTTATTTATTAATTTCAGATTTTGGAATACTTTGCAATGACATATGGCAATGAGACCCAAGTGTAAACACTGATGTTTCTTATACATTCAAGTTCCCTTTATATAGAGGATTTTAAATAATTTTGAGCATGCAACAAAGGTTATGAGGTAGCAAAGGTGCCACTGTCTCAGACACTCATGTAGACAATTTTGGATTTGGGAGCATTCTGGGTTTTGGATTTCTGGACAAGGAACACTCAACCTACATCTAAAAGGGAACAAGATGCTTTTAACGTTGGAGTTATTTGTGTCGTTTCATAAAAACATAGTCTTAGAAGGAACCACAATGGCTATATCCAGTCCAACCCCATTGTGTCATGCAACAATGTATAGATGAAGCACTCCCGACAGAGGCCCATGCAGCCCCCACTTTATTTATTTATCATATCAGAAGCGAACCGGGGATATAGTTGCACTGTATTTTTAAAAACCCCAAAGTTTTAAAAACTTTATGCTAAATGTTACGCTAAAATTTTACGTAGTAGTTGTTCTTTAGTTTTTATCCAGTTTCGGTCAACAACTCCGATTACTTTTGATTATATGGCATTCTGATTGGGGATAATGGAAATGTATTTATTTTATTTATCATGTCAGAAGCAAATTGAGGGTACAAAAAAACCACAAACAAAGTTAAAAACTTGACATGATACTAAATGTCCTTTTGGAGTGCCTCTGGTGTTGCTATAAGAAGGTTCTCCATTGTGTATGTGGCAGGGCTCAGGCTGGATTGTAGTAGGTCATCTGTAGTTTGCTCTTCTCCATACTTGCATGTCATGGACTCCACTTTGTAGCCTCATTTCTTAAGGTTGGCTCTGCATCTCGTGGTGCCAGAGATGCACCAATCTGTTCAGCATGTTCCAAGTCGTCCAGTCTTCTGTGTGCCCAGCAGGAAGTCTTTCATCCAGTATCAGCCATGGCCATGGTTCCGGGTTTTAGCCTGCCACTTTTGAACTCTCGCTTGCTGAGGTGTTCCTATGAGTATCTCTGTAGATCTTGGAAAACTATTTCTTCATTTATGGCATTGGCGTGCTGGCTCGTATCTGAACAGAGGATGGGTCAGAGATGTCACTGCCTTGGTCCTTTCATTATTGGCTGCTACTTCCAGGCAGATGTCAGGCAGTGCAATACTGGCTAAACAGTGTAATTTCTCCAGCGGTGTTGGGCGTAGACATCATGTGATAATGTAGCATGTTACATTAAGAGCCACATCCACTGTTTTAGTATGGTGAGATGCATTCCACACTAGGCATACATACTCAGCAGCAGAGTAGCAAAGCGCAAGGGCAGATGTCTTCACTGTATCTGGTTGTGATCCCCAGGTTGTGGCGGTCAGCTTTCATATGATATTGTTTCTAGCTTGATGTTCAGGCAGTGCTTCTTGTAGGTCAGAGCATGGTCCAGGGTAACTCCAAGATATTTGGGTGTGCTGCAATGCTCCAGTGGGATTCCTTCCCAGGTAATCCTCAGAGTTCGAAATGCTTGTCTGTTCTTAAGGTGAAAGGCACACGTCTGTGTCTTAGATGGATCAGGAATCAGCTGCTTTTCCCTGTAATAGGCAGTAAGAGTACTTAAAGTTTCGGAGAGCTTCTGTTCAACCATTTCAAAGCTCCCTGCTTGGGCGGCGATGACACGATCGTCAGCATAGATGAAACTGTCCTTTCTGGGAGTGGCTAATTGTTTATGTAAATTGATGGAGTGAGCGCACTCCCCTGAAGCAGGCATTCTTCTGTTTCTCCTTCTGCTTATCTGGCCCTGGAATTCAACAAAAAAGCTCCTGTTTTGTAGCAGATTTCCTATGTAGCAGGTGAGGTGGTAGTCCTTAGCGATATTATAAGTTCTTCTCAGGAGAAGGTGATGATTTACAGTGTCACAGACTGCTGATAGGTCTATGAAGACAGCTCCTGTGATCTGTTGCCTTTCAAAACCATCTTCTATGTGCTGACTCAGGTTCAACACTTGTGATGTGCAGCTTTTCCCTTTCCTGAAACCAGCTTGCTGTGGATTCATGCATGGCTCTATTTTTTTCATAAGTTTATGCAAATTTGGTTCTCTTTAGCCTTAAAAGAGCTCCAAAGACAGTGGCCACTTTCTCATCCGTTGCCAAGCAGCTCTTACTATCCACAGAGTATTTATTTAAATCATTTCTATATTATCTCTTAAGTGTTCCCGAGGCAATGAACACATAAAACAAATTAAAACAACACAAACATTAAAACTATTTAAAAAACCAATTAACGTATTCCTGTAAAGTTGTCTAATGCAATCCAATTTCAGGCATTGAATGCCATGTGGAACAGCCTTGTTTGTGCCTGCTCTCAGGAAGCTTAAAAGATGCCTTGGGTCCCCTTTCTTGTAATTTGAAGCCGTTGGTTGCGCCCTTGTGTCTGGAGCAGCAGAAAACAAAGCCTGGCCCAGCATCGATAAGGCATGGATCTTTAAATATTTAAAAGTAACCGTTGTGTCACCTCTCCGTTCACTCATTGATCGAAGGAGGTTGAAATATTATTTAAAAACAGGCAGAAACACTTCCTTGAAAAATAGTTAATGCACATAAACACACAATAAACTGAAGTAAAGGAAGCTAATTCAGTTTTAGTTATCAAAGTCCTTGAGAAGCTTTCCAATATGACCCTCGTATCCATGGGAAAGATATTCCTGGATTTCTGAAACTCAAAACTATGGATAATGGTGATCCCCGTTGAAATGAATGACTCACTGGCGGAAACATACGATAGGATCGTACTGGGAAATCTGCAAAACACCTCTGTTGTATTTCTAGGTCCTTCAGCATTATACGGTCAAGTTTTGGTGGAAGCATTCTATGGAATTGCTTTGGAGGACGTAGGGGGAAAAAAAAGAAGAAGTAGAAGTAGTAGAAGAAGTAGAAGAAGTAGAAGTAGTAGAAGTAGTAGAAGAAGTAGTAGTAGTAGTAGAAGAAGTAGAAGAAGTAGAAGAAGTAGAAGAAGTAGAAGTAGAAGTAGAAGTAGAAGTAGAAGTAGTAGAGGAAGTAGAGGAAGAAGTAGAGGAAGAAGTAGAGGAAGAAGTAGAAGTAGAAGAAGTAGAAGTAGAAGAAGTAGAAGACGTAGAAGTAGACGTAGTAGAAGTAGTAGAAGTAGAAGAAGTAGAAGTAGAAGAAGTAGAAATAGAAATAGAAATAGAAGTAGTAGAAGTAGAAGTAGTAGAAGTAGAAGTAGAAGTAGAAGTGGTGCATGGATCTAGCAATTCCAAGTCCTTACTTATTTACTTACTTAGGTGATCCCTCGTAGCCCGAAGATGATGGTCCTCCAAGTGTAGTGTCTTGGCAGGGATACATAGGTGACAATGGAGCCGTATTCTTGACCCGCATGTTCTCCTGCAGTGAGGACCTCGGCTTCCATGTGGAAGGCGGTCCCAGTCAGGATTGCCTTGATGGACCTCCTTCCTCTTGACACGTTTCTCCCTTTCACCCTTCATTCATGCCTCTTTGAATTCTGCAGCACTGCTGGTCACAGCTGACCTCCAGTTAGAGCACTCAAGGGCCAGGGCTCCCCAGCTCTTGGTGTCTATGTCACAGTTTTTAAGGTTGGTTTTGAGCCCATCCACCAACATCATGTTTCCCATTCTTGAGTTCGGAGTATATTAACTGCTTTGAGAGACGGTGATCTTTGGGCATTTGGACAACGTGGCATTCAGTCCAGCGGCATTGATGACATAGGAGCATCGCTTTAATGCTGGTAGTCTTTGCTTCTTCCAGCATACTTAGATATTTGTCCATCTGTCTTCCCAAGAGAATTGCAGGATTTTTGGAGTCAACGCTGATGGAACGACAACAACAACGACAACAATTACAACAATAGTGAAGTGCATGGATCTAGCAATTCTAGGTCCTGCAGAGTGTTGCAAGAACAGCTTTCTACCATTTCTAGGTTCTCCCTGTGGTCAACCTCTGGCTGAAGGCTCACAATCTCAAATGTGAGTCAGGCTCCTATATTATCACATATATTGCGGGATAGCATCTCAAGGAACAGGAATGGAGGAAGTCTAGTAAGCGTCATGCTTATGTAAGCATGGTAAAAAATATTGGAGCAGGTGGTTCTATCCAATAGGTTAGTTTGTGGTAGTGATGTTCAGAAAATACTCATCTGAATCTCTTTCTCATAGTTTAGTTGTGCAGAGAGGATGCATCTGGGCATGGAGACCATCTAGTCAGCTTCATGCTCAAAATCAGAATTTGGGTTTACGTTTCTGAGCCAGCATGGCTTGAGTGTTGGACTGTGACACTGCAGACCTGGGTTCAATTTCCCACTCAATTTTGGAAACCCATTTAGTCAGGAGTGTCAAATTGTTTTCATCGAAAAAGCCTCATGGTTGCCTTCAAACGCTGCTGAATCCATGAAAGGATAATCCATGGATACAGATGTCCAACTATATATATATATATATATATATATATATATATATATATATATATGTAGTGAACAGTGTTCTTTAGTTTTTACTAGGGCTGGGCGGTTTCGTTTCGTAATTTCGTAATTCGTTAAAAATTCGTTATTTTTTTATTATAACGTAGCGATATTGAACCATTCAGGAGCAACTAAAAAACGAAACGAATTTTTCCAATTCGTTTCGTAATTGTTTCGGAATTGTTTCGTTATTGATTCGTTATTGATTCGTAAATGTTTCGTTATTATTTCCACATGTCTGGTGCAAGTTTTAGGGTTGCTGTTTGTTTTCTCAGTGAAAAAAATATATAATTATCACACCAACAGTCAACAACAGAGGGAGAGGGAAGCTTCAGAAGTTTTTTTAGCGTATTGCGCGATCGCGGCCGCCATTAACGAATCGATTAGTAATCGATTCGTAATTGTTTCGTAATTGTTTTATGATTTCCGAAATTTCGTAAATATCGAACTTTTTTTAAGGAAAATTTCGGAATTCTTTTAAATAACGAAACGCAAAAAACCCCTAAAAAAAGTTTAGAAAAAAAAATTCCGTGTTTGGACACCCCTAGTTTTTACCCAATTTGGGTCCACAAATGCTATCAAACAACAACTCTAACCCCTTTTGATATTATCCACCATACAGATTGGGGATAATGGGAATTGCAGCCCAACAGCACTTGTGGCTCTGAGGTTGCGGAAAGGTTAAAGGACAGGTTAAAGCCAAGCATTGTGTCCACAAACCTTGTGTCTCAATCCAAATCACACTCTCCTGATCAAATAAGACAAACCGAAGCCTTCCAGGTGTGACTGTATCCCAACTCATGTCAGTTGTAGTCCATGATGACTAAAGATGAGGAAGATAGGAATTGTAGTCCAGCATCTCGAACGTAAAATGGCATGGCGGGATGGATTCAGCCTGCAGGCCTACAGTTTGACATTGCATTAAGTGATGTTTGGAAAGTTACACTCTCTCAGCCTCAGAAAACTCCATGATAGGGTCGCTATAAGTCAGAAGCTACTTTCTCCAAGAAGGAAAGAACATCTCATTTTGTGGCCAATGGTAAAACACATGTTTTGAGCATTCTCAGGATCAGACGAGAGCAACCTCCAGGTCATCCTTGGAGAACTTCTCCCTGACAATTAAAGCAATATAGAATCATAGAATCATAGAATCAAAGAGTTGGAAGAGACCTCATGGGCCATCCAGTCCAACCCCCTGCCAAGAAGCAGGAATATTGCATTCAAATCACCCCTGACAGATGGCCATCCAGCCTCTGTTTAAAAGCTTCCAAAGAAGGAGCCTCCACCACACTCCGGGGCAGAGAGTTCCACTGCTGAATGGCTCTCACAGTCAGGAAGTTCTTCCTCATGTTCAGATGGAATCTCCTTTCTTGTAGTTTGAAGCCATTGTTCCGCGTCCTAGTCTCCAAGGAAGCAGAAAACAAGCTTGCTCCCTCCTCCCTGTGGCTTCCTCTCACATATTTATACATGGCTATCATATCTCCTCTCAGCCTTCTCTTCTTCAGGCTAAACATGCCCAGCTCCTTAAGCCGCTCCTCATAGGGCTTGTTCTCCAGACCTTTTATCATTTTAGTCGCTCTCCTCTGGACACATTGCAGCTTGTCAATATCTCTCTTGAATTGTGGTGCCCAGAATTGGACACAATATTCCAGGTGTGGTCTAACCAAAGCAGAATAGAGCATGGGGAGCATTACTTCCCTAGATCTAGACACTATGCTCCTATTGATGCAGGCCAAAATCCCATTGGCTTTTTTTGCCGCCACATCACATTGTTGGCTCATGTTTAACTTCCTATCCACGAGGACTCCAAGATCTTTTTCACACGTACTGCTCTCGAGCCAGGCTTCGTCCCCCATTCTGTATCTTTGCATTTCGTTTTTCCTGCCAAAGTGGAGTATCTTGCATTTGTCACTGTTGAACTTCATTTTGTTAATTTTGGCCCATCTCTCTAATCTGTCAAGATTGTTTTGAATCCTGCTCCTGTCTTCTGGAGTATTGGCTCCAGATTGCTTTAGGTGTAGCACCAAGTCAGTATTCCTGTATTTTGGCATTCAAGAGTATCATCAAAACATCAACCACCTGTGTCCTTCCTCCCTTCCCTACCATTAAAAAGGATTAATAATGACCAGGATAGTTGTCAAGAGTTCTAGGGTGGGTTTTCAAGTATTTTGGATTCAATTATATATGTGGGAAATGAAAAGGGCCATTGCCTGAAAGCGTGTTCCCGAAATGAAATTCTTTCGCCAGCTATTTAGAGAATGCTGGTATGGCTTTTAAAACTCGCAGATTTTGCAAAGCTCGAGGGACTTTATTATACTTTCCTGCAAATATCACGAAAGTTGAAATACTCTGCTTTGAGGTATATCTTCGGAGGAATTTAATAATGGAGCATGGTTCGATGCAAATGTGAGGCGGCTAACAATCCAATAAATGAGCGAAGGAACGTGGTGGTATTTCTCTAGGCTACGTTGGCTGTGTTTGATCTCTCCATATTCATGGAAACAGTTAAAATATGACCATTTTAGCATGCCTTATTGAAAGAATTTCTTGGGTTCTGCATCGCTGCACCGTGGAATATCCTATTTGGTTCTTCATCGTCTTTTTGCCGAAATGTCTCCAGTGTTCAAGTGCCCGTCCTGTGAACAGTTGCAAATGGAAATCATGCTAGCTCTAAGATTGTAAACTAGAATTCCCGATATTTAATGAGGTCTGGGAAAATCTATAATTTTAACTATTGTACTCTGAATGTGGCATATCCTCCCCTTGGATGTCAGGCTGAAACCAACTTCAGTTTCTTTTTGATTTCAAGACAAATTGTGATTTTTAAAAAATGTGTCTGGGGACCGGTTCCTACAAACAGTTTCAAAAATAAGTTGTAGCTATGTATTGTTGAAGGCTTTCATGGCTGGAATCACTAGGTTCTTGTGGGTTTTTTCGGGCTATATGGCCATGTTCTAGAGGCATTTCTCCTGACGTTTTGCCTGCATCTATGGCAAGCATCCTCAGAGGTAGTGATGTTTAGAGGAGGGCCACTAAAATGATCGAGAATCTGGAGAACAAACTGTATGAGGAGCGCTTAAAGAGCTGGGCATGTTTAGCCTGCAGAAGAGAAGGCTCAGAGGAGACATGTATAAATATGTGAGGGGAAGACATTGGGAGGAGGGAGCAAGCTTGTTTTTGCTGCCCTGGAGACTAGGATGCGGAACAATGGCTTCAAAGTACAGGAAAGGAGATTCCACCTGAACATTAGGAAGAACTTCCTGACTGTGAGAGCTGTTCAGCAGTGGAACTCTCTGCTCCGGAGTGTGGTGGAGGCTCCTTCTTTGGAGGCTTTTAAGCAGAGGTTGGATGGTCATCTGTCGGGGGTGATTTGAACACGATTTTCATGCTTCTTGGCAGAAAGGGGTTGGACTGGATGGCCCACATGGTGTCTTTCAAGTCTATGATTCTATGATTCTGTAGGTCTTAGGAAGCTATTTCTTGATTTGGCTTATATCCGAACAGAGAATGGGCCAGAGGAGTCAATGCCTCGGTCCTTTCTTATTAGCTGCTACTTCCCGGTGATTGTCAGGTAGTGCAATACCGGCTAAACAGTATAATTTCTCCAGCGGTGTAGGGCGTAGGCATCCTGTGATAATGCAGCATGTCTCATTAAGAGCCACATCCACTGTTTTAGTGGTGAGATGTATTCCAAACTGGATATATGTATTCAGCAGCAGAGTAGTAAAGCGCAAGGGCAGATGTCTTCACTGTGTCTGGTTGTGATCCCCAGGTTGTGCCAGTCAGATTTTGTATGATATTATTTCTAGCACACACATTTTGTTTGATAGTCAAGCAGTGCATCTTATAAGTCAGTTTAGAGAAATTCCAAGTTATCTTGGTGTGCTACAAAGCTCCGGTAGGTTTCTTTCCCAGGCGATCCTCAGAACTCGAGATGCTTGTCT
This sequence comes from Anolis sagrei ordinatus, assembly GCF_025583915.1. Lineage (NCBI taxonomy): Eukaryota > Metazoa > Chordata > Lepidosauria > Squamata > Anolidae > Anolis > Anolis sagrei. Next base: position 200,088,295 of record NW_026847549.1, on the reverse strand, counting down.
GTTCTTCAGATGGAAATCACAAGTCTGTGTTTTAGATGGATTAGGAATCAGCTGTTTCTCCCTGTAATAAGTGATAAGAGCACTTAACGCTTTGGAGAGGTTCTGTTTAGCCATTTCAAAGCGCCTTGCTTGGGTGGTGATGGCACGATCGTCAGCATAGATGAAACACTCTGCCCCTTCTGGCAGTGACTGATCATTTCAGTCAATTGTGTTGTATACTATTCTGGGGCCATATGATAAAAGGTTAGGACATTACACATATAAACAAAGAAACAAACAACAAGGCTGAACTCTTCTTCCTTACTTATGAAGTATTAAACTACATCTATTTGGAGTTCATCTACAATGTAGACTTAATACAGTTTGACACCACTTTAAAGATCAAGGCTATGGAATGCTGGGAGTTGTAGCGCCTCATAGAATCATAGAATTGGAAGAGACTTCATGGGCCATCCAGTCCAACCCCTTTCTGCCAAGAAGCAGGAAAATTGCATTCCATCCAGTCCAACCTCTTTCTGCCAAGAAGCAGGAAAATTGCATTCAAAGCACCCCCGACAGATGCCCATCCAGCCTCTGTTTAAAAGCTTCCAAAGAAGGAGCCTCCACCACACTCCGGGGCAGAGAGTTCCACTGCTGAACAGCTCTCACAGTCAGGAAGTTCTTCCTCATGTTCAGATGGAATCTCCTCTCTTGTAGTTTGAAGCCATTGCTTCACGTCCTAGTCTCCAGGGCAGCACTAAACTATATCTTCAAGATGTGGCAAAACCCTTTTAATTCCTTTGGGAATTCATCTTTGGGGGAAAAACAGACCTCATATAGTAAACTAGACTTGTATTTGTTTTTTTGTTCTCCGAGTTGGATTTAAATGGCTTTAGATTTCATGATGTTTACATTGCTTTTGAGCTTGTGCATACTGTTAAACTGTAAGTGTTGTACGCAGACTTGAATCCCAAAACTGAACAAAAGCAAGTGAATGAATGATTTAATGAATGGGTGTTGTAATCCAAAGCGTCACAAGAGCTCTATATTGGGAAAGCCAGAGGCGTTTTTGGTTTTTCAGTCTCTTTCCCAGCAATTGCACATACAAAAGCTTTGCTATTGCTGAGCTGCTCCTGTCTTCTCATGTGTATGACTTGGCAATGCATTTGTTTTCTGACACATTATGTATTGCCTTAAATGACTTCCTTCGACTCCGTGCTTGGTTTTCCCCAACCTCGCTGACCGCAAGCTTGGACTTGAGGGCACGGTTCAAAACAAATATCAAAAAAATCCTGTTGTGCAGGTTGCAAGGCGGTGTTTTGGACTATCATTTTTGCAAAATATATGGGTTTATTTCGCTCCAGCCGCATCCCCAGGGATCAGAAGGAGGAAAATAGCATGTTAATTGCACTGTGGATTTGGGCAAAAGGTTTATTTACACCCATTTTTTCTTCTAAGGCTGTGTGTTGGAGGGTCTCGTTTGTCGCTTCTTTAAAGTTCGGACTAAAACTCGGAGCAGATTTGCCACATGGCTCAAATGGAAATTTTCAGCTGACACTGATTCTCGGAATTCTAGGAATAGCAATCCGAAAGAAATAATCTCTCCAAAATCAGAAGGATTGCCAAGGCATATCAGGTGCTGTAGGCTCCATAATAATAATAATAATAATAATAATAATAATCTTTATTTATACCCTGTCACCATCTCCCCAATGGGGACTCGGAGCAGCTCACATGGGGCCAAGCCCGGACAACATATTACAGCAAAAATAAAACCAAAACATAAGCAATAAGCAAGAGGAAGAGGAAGAAACTGATATAGAGCTCCCTTTCGAGTAATCCTTTGCCTAAGAAAACCCTATAAAATTAATGGGATCGCCATAACATTTGATTTGAAAGCAAGTACATGCACAATATCAAGAGTAGATTGACGTCCGGAGGTATAACGAGGCAAAGCATCGGCTCTTACGGTGGAAAGGGACCCACAGAGTCCAACTAGTCCAAACTTTGTTATGCAGAAGCACACCTTCTTCTTAGGCGATCCCTCGTTGTCTGAGTAGGATTGTCTTCCAAGATTGGTGTACTGGTGGTGGGTCCGTAGGTGACTGTGGAGCCCTATTCTTGACCGGCATCTTCTTCCACAGTGAGGGCATCAGTTTCCAGGTGGAAGGCGGTCCCGGTCGGGGTTGGCTTGACACACCTTCCTCTTGGCACATTTCTCTCTTTCGCCCTCCATTCGTGCCTCTTCAAATCCTGCAGCACTGCTGGTCACAGCTGACCTCCAGCTGGAGCGCTCAAGGGCCAGGGCTTCCCAGTTCTCAGTGTCTATGCCAGAGTTTTTAAGGTTGGCTTTGAGCCCATCTTTCAATCTCTTTTCCTGCCCACCAACATTCCGTTTTCCGTTCTTAAGTTCAGGGTAGAGCAACTGCTTTGGGAGACGGTGGTCAGGCATCCAGATAATGTGGCCGGTCCAGCGGCGTTGATGACGGAGGACCATCGCTTCAATGCTGGTGGTCTTTGCTTCTTCCAACACGCTGACATTTGTCCGCTTGTCTCCACAAGAGATTTGCAGGATTTTTCGGAGGCAGCACTGATGGAATCGTTCCAGGAGTTGCATGTGACGTCAGTAGACAGTCCACGTTTCACAGGTGTATAGCAGGGTTGGGAGGACAAGCACCTTGGTATCTCTACGGATGTCCCGATCCTCAAACACTCGGTGCTTCATTCAGAAAAATGCTGCACTCGCAGAGCTCAGGCGGTGTTGTATTTCAGTGTCAATGTTGACTTTTGTGGAGAGGTGGCTGCCAACATTTTCTAATGTTACACCATTAAGCTGTATTTCTGGCATTGGAGAGGAATTGGCTGGTGAGTGCTGGAAGAGCGCTTTGGTTTGCTCAATGTTAAATGACAGGCCGAGCTTCTCATATGCTTCTGCAAAGGTGTTTAGAGTGGCTTGTAGGTCTTCTTCTGAATGCGCACAGACGACGTTGTCATCAGCATATTGGAGTTCTATAACCAAGCTTCTCATATTCTTCTGCAAAGGTGTTTAGAGTGGCTTGTAGGTCTTCTTCTGAATGCGCACAGATTGCATTGTCATCAGCATATTGGAGTTCTATAACAGATGTTGTTGTAACCTTGGTTTTGGCTTTGGGTCTGCTGAGGTTAAATCGCTTTTCATCTGTCCGATAGATGAGCTCCACTCCAGTGAACTCATCTGTCAGATTATCATCTATCAGGTTATGTAGAAGCATACTATAAGAGGTATTGCTGATCAATATTATAATCCATTCTGTGTTTCAAAACCTCCAAAATAAGGAAAACCCAAAAGAGGTTTATTCAATTGCGGATCAGTGAATCCTGCAAATTTGCGGGTGGCTGGGTGCAAGTGGCATTGACAGTTGGGGAAATATAATTTCCAGTAAATAGACCCGCTTGGATTCATTCCCAGCCTTTCTTTAAATTAGAGCGTGTGACTCATTGTCTTCAATTATCAGGGCTTCTTGTTCTTTTATGTGCTTGATCATAGCATTGGGATCTATATCTCTGGGTACACTCTTTTAGGCAAATGATGGTTTCTGTTGCTAAGATTCATACAATTATGATTCAGACATTTACCTAATACTCTAGGGTCCTTTTTATTTGTGCTAAGGGATCACCTATACTGTAGAATTAATGCAGAATAATAATAATAA
>NW_026847549.1:200071768-200083695 GCF_025583915.1 Anolis sagrei ordinatus | reverse complement strand
CGTGGGCTGGTCCATGAGGTCACGAAGAGTCGGAGACGACTGAACGAATGAACAACAACAACATATATATATGCTTCTGACATGATAAAATAAAAATAGTGTCAAACTGCATTAAATCTACAGTTTAGATACACCCCAAGTCACACTAGAAAAGCAATACACCAGTGTTTCTCAACCTGGGGGTCGGGACCCCTAGAGGGGGTCGCGAGCAGGTGTCAGAGGGGTTGCCGAAGACCATCAAGAAACAATGTATTTTCTGTTGGTCATGAGGGTTCTGTTTGGGAAGTTTGGCCCAATTCTATCGTGGGATTCAGAATGCTCTTTGGTTGTAGGTGAACTATAAATCTCAGTAACTACAACTCCCAAATGTCAAGATCTATTTCCCCCCAAACTCCACCAGTGTTCACATTTGGGCATATTGAGTATTCGTGTAGAGTTTGGTCCAGATCCATCATTGTTTGAGTCCACAGTGCTCTCTGGATGTAGGTGAACTACAACTCCAAAACCAAGGTCAATGCCCACCAAATCCTTCCAGTATTTTCTGTTGGTCATGGGAGTTCTGTGTGCCAAGATTGGTTCAATTCCATCATTGGTGGAGTTTAGAATGTTCTTTGATTGTAGGTGAATTATAAATTCCAGCAACTACAACTTCAAAATGTCAAAATCTATTTTCCCCAAACTCCACCAGTGTTCACATTTGGGCATATTGAGTATTTGTGTAGAGTTTGGTCCAGATCCATCATTGTTTGAGTCCACAGTGCTCTCTGGATGTAGGTGAACTACAACTCCAAAACTCAAGGTCAATGCCCACCAAATCCTTCCAGTATTTTCTGTTGGTCATGGGAGTTCTGTATGCCAAGATTGGTTCAATTCCATCACTGGTGGAGTTCAGAATGTTCTTTGATTGTAGGTGAACTATAAATCCCAGCAACTACAACTTCCCAATGACAAAATCAATCCCCCATCCAACTCCACCAGTATTCAAATTTGGGCGTATTGTGTATTTGTGCCAGAGTAGTTTGACATATTCATTCTCTGTAACCTTTTCCTGCATATCAGGTATTTACATTACAATTCATAACAGGAGCAAGATTACAGTTGTGAAGTTGCAACAAAACTAATGTTATAGTTGGGGATCACCACAACATGAGGAACTGGATTAAGGGGTCGCGGCATTCAGAAGGTTGAGAAACACTGCAATACACTGTGTGAGGATATGGGAGAGAGTCTCCTTTGCTTTTCTGTTTGTAAAATGTCTTCTCCCTGGATGTCTTATTGGTGTCAACTCTGGTTTCTTTCTGGTCGTAGGTGAAAACATGCTCGCTTATCAAAACTTTTGGGAGTCTAACAGCTGCACCTTGATATGTACATGTTAAAATGGTTTTAAATATTACATTAATATATATTTTATATTTTTAAAATGTTTAGATTATTTTTAGGGTGTTTAAACCCAAGTTGCAAGAAATTGTTTTAAAACAATTTCATCTGTATGTCTTGTGATCCTATAACATAGAGCAGTGTAAAAATGTTTTCATAGAGCAAAAGGGGAAATTGTATACTTGAGAATGAGCACTTTAAGGTGGTGTGACTTATTTCTAAGTAGCTACACCATGTGGATTTTGATTTATATATAGTCAAAGAAAATCAGGGCCTCATCATATTAGGTAGGCAAAGCATCCCACTTCACCACTGAAATGAGGTAGCTGGGGTGAATAATTTGCTCTACATGCCGCTCCCTCACAGCAACATTTTCCCCATCTCACAGGCAAAGCACCGCCTGGACGACTCACGAGTGTGTGCCATTGGAGCCAGCACAACACGGGAGGCCTCTCTTGTTGAGAAGGAAGCATCAAATGATACTTCTATTCCAGTTGGAGAAGGGGCTTCCACAAGAAATTCCTCTACATCGTGTGATGGACGGCATGCCCATCTGTTCTCCAGTTGGAGTGGAAGCTTCATACGATGCATTCAGAGGTAAATATGATGAGGTCAGTGTTTGTTATCTGTGGTGAAAACTGGCACAGATCCAGTAGCAATGCCTTCCTTTTCTTTTCAAATATTTATAACCTTCTAGAACACTAAGATGAGAAAAAAATAGCCTTAATACTATTATTAGCATTGAATCTACCTATGTGTTGACTCACCATTCAGCAATGTTCTATGGATCAACTCTAGTGGGGATCTCAGTCATTAGTTTAAGTGTAATTGTTATGATGAGTTACTATATAACTTAGGGCATTATGTGTACATCACCCTTGAGAGATTTGTGTGCATTGGCTAAAAGATCTCAGGGGATGGCTGTATGGGCTGGACCATGTATTAGGACATGATAATATGACCATGCAAATACCGTATATTCCGGCATATAAGACGACTGGACGTATAAGACGACCCCCAACTTTTCCAGTTAAAATATAGAATTAAGACGACTCCCACGCATAAGACTACACCCGCGTATAAGACGACCCCTGACTTTTGAGAAGATTTTATTGGGTTAAAAAGTAGTCTTATACGCCAGAATATACTGTACTAATTTTGCCTTACTCTAATTTTGCATGTACAGACAGCTGGCAACCAGCAAAGATTGCAAATTCCTGTTGCTCTTATCATAGGTCCTATATAATGGCAGCTGGGGAGGAATGAGTACCCCTGTATCCACAGGACTGGTATCCATGCTGTATGTGTGTGTGTATGTATATGTATGTGTGTGTGTGTGTGTGTGTGTGTGTGTGTGTGTGTATATATATATATATATATACACACACACATACGCACACACACACACACACATCTTTGTTCATTATGGCATTGAATGTTTTGTTCTGGAAACCACTCTGAGTCTCTTTGGGGAGATAGGGTGGCTTACAAATATTATTATTATTATTATTATTATTATTATTATTATTATTATTATTAGTATTATTATTATTATTGTGGTTTCACCTACTCCCATATGACACAATGTGTCCTCTCTAAGAATTTTCTAGGTGCTCCAAGTGATTCTATGGTATGCTTCTGCTGGAAATTGGAGGTTCTAACAAATTTCTAGGTCCTACAGGGTGGTTTTATGGTAACTTCTGGTGGATGTCGTTCATTTCAATAGGGTTCACTATTGTCCACGGTTTCCTATTTTCATGGTAGTTAGTGGGTATGTGGGGTTGTACTGTATTAAGTCTCATGAGGCATTCAGGGTTTAGTGTGTTGGAATGAAACATGGGAGAATCAAGTTGAAGACTCTGGTGAACTATGACATCCATGAGATGCTGCAGTGGTAGTAGCACCCATATCAACAGGGTTGGGACCAATTCACCAATTTCATTTTCAAAGAAAGTTACAAATAATTTTAACTATTTTCTTTCCATTTGAAGGCTGTTTGACTTTTTGAAGTTCAGTATTTATTCCTCACAAGTTTTGTATATGGGTGTAGGGTTTTTTATTTTTTGTTTTAATGGCAGGAGCGACTTGAAAAACTGAAAGTCACTTCTGGCATAGGGGGTGTTGCAGGGGAAACATTGTTTTCCGTACAAAACAGCTTTGAATTATGTGCTGAATATGTAACAAACTGTGAAGATTTTGAAATTAAGGATTCTCCTTGTCAACATGTCCAAACACTCAAGAAACACCTTTTTCAACTATTTTAAAACTGTTTTAAAACATTGTTTCCATTCCAACAATGAAGCTGTCTCAAAGGGGATGTCCAAGGCGCTGAACCCATTAAGCTTTAAGCACCTTGGAGAGCTCTTTTCAATTTCAGACTAAGATTTCTACTGCCATGCAAGCTACCATAGCTTTCTGCATGCTAATGTAAAGACCCCTTAACACACCCTGCCATTTCCAGTTGCTCATTCAGAAAAAAGGGTAGAGTGAAATATGCGTATTTTGAATGACCAGCCCCGATCAGATGCAGATGGATCTTGGCACAAGCATTAGTATTTCAAGTTTTCAAGTGACGGGCATGCTTCATTGCAAGAACAAAATTGATAGACTTGATTAATATTAATTAAGAGTGAATTGCAAGCCAGCCCACATGATTGATTGCAATCTACATGTGGGCTTCCAGTTGGAGATTAAAGGGAAATCAGTAGATCCATTCCCCACCCTTGAAGTCTCATTTGTAATATGAGGTAGTGCAGTGTTTGTTGTGTACCTGGACCAATGGTTCAATTATTCTGCTTTGCTTTTGACATGAGCTAGAATGCCCAGAGGCAGCATAAAGATGAAAATGTGTGTGTGTGTGTTGGGTGGGTGGGGGGGGGGGGTGGATGCTCAGGCAGGCCACATAATAATTGTAAAGGGAAACTATTTTTTATGGCAGAGGTAGCTCAGCACATTTCAATGGGTCCATGGAGTGGCAAAGACCACCCTAAAGTTTGCCACTTCATGCATGATCGAGTCTGCATTGAAAGTGGGGACCTGTCTACACAGGCCACATGAAGTGAGGTGGAAGTGCATGGACTTGTGCTGTCTCCATGAAACATGGAACAGATTCATCCTATATGCCTGGCCTTGCTCCACATTACCTAAAGTCTCTGAAATTCCAAGTTTCCCCACATGTCAGGTTTTACAATGTATTGTAATGTAATATAGCTGAGTCATGCACTGCTAATGGGCTTCTATTGGAAATGCTGAGTCATTTGGGGAATGTGTTCTGGTCTAGTCCAGGTGATTGTGAATGATGTAATCCTGGGTCTGAGTTAAGTTAATGAGTTGGGAACCAATCGGAGATAGCTATGTGTAATTGTATAGAATTGTATATAAGGAAGTCATGTACAGTGTATATTTCTCCTTGTGCTGTGATGTTGTTTGTCGAAGGCTATATGTAATTAAAAGAACCTGTCTGCTAAGACAAGATATAACTGTATGCTGTGGTAAGTTTGTAATATCATCCAGACTGGGCGAAAGACAATGGTAAAACTGACAATGGCTGGGCATGTGCTCAAGTGTCTGTAAAAGGTTCCAGCGTGGCTGCAGGCTGTGGGACCAGTTGACTGAAAATTCTGTGCAGGAAGAAGCTACTGGAAAGCACTGAAGTTGTGCAACTGATCTGCTGCTGAATTGTGAAGTTAATCTCAACAGTTTTTATAAACTGTTGTCCCATTCTGATTTGGAACTGGCCACTGCTGTTTATACAGCCATTCTGCTTTTCCTGCATTCAGGTGGTCTGAGAATACTTATTGTCACTGCTTCAACAGTGAACATGGGGAATGAAATTTCTCATGGTCTTTGCTTGTCCCTAGTTCTAATATTGCTGCAATCCCTCCTCCCTCTCCTCTCCAGGTCACACTGGTGCTTTAGTAAGCTGCTAGGTGGTGTGGATTCCTTCCCACTGCCAGGACTGCACAGTGCCTGGCTGTATGAATACTCTCCCGAGGCTACAAAAGCTCAGGAGCCAGCTGTGCAGACCCTTCCACAGCTGATCCAGAGTATTCCACACCAGATCAGCCCCAGGGTAAGTGGCTCATGTAAAGGTGCCCTCAGTGGCTGATCTCAGGCCAGTCATTCCCTTCCAGTCACCTGTGTTAGAGAACCATTTGTGAGGATACACCTGGGAAGAAAATGAACAACATATGTTGCCTTGAGTTCATTGTAGGTGATGCAAAATATAATTATAACGAATAAACCAACACTACTGGAAGACAGAAAAGCTTGGATGTTTTAAAAAGATAAATTATTTTTCTTAACTTTTTTTCTAATTATAAGAGAAAGAAACATGTCTTCGGATGCTGGTGGACTTTTATTAGCTCAAAAGTGTGACCATCTGTTCATTAAAAAAAAATCTTAAGCCTTTATTTACATGCTTTTATTCTGTCAGTAGAGTCCATAGTTCCTGATTCAGAAATATGTGTAGTTTTTACTTTAAGTCTTTTTGTGCAGGTTATAGGCATTGTGATTAGCCAACTGTCAGGAATTCTGGAAGCTGAAGTCCAAAACACCTGGAGGACCAAGAGGTCGGAACCATGGCTCCAGACTAACTGCAGTTTCTAACTTCGAACCTCATCACATTGAGGCTGATCTCCGCTTCTCCGCACTGCCAGCACGCTGCTGGCATAAGATCCCCCTAAGCCCATTATATGGGCTCTATGGGGCCCTGTGCTGGCAGTGTCCCAGAGGCTCCACTTCTCTGTACAGTTGACTCCTCATACCCAAAAGGCAGAGGAGCTGAAGAGGAAGTGGAGACAGATGGAGAATTGTTGTGGAAGGAGTAACTGATGGGAGGTAACAGAGCCTGATGATTCTATCTGGTGCCCCATGATTGGCCCCATTGTCCCCTACTTTACCCCTGCCCATGTGATAAGGTTTGTAAAATAGTTCAGTCCCAGCATTGCAAGATGTCACTAGACAATTCCGTCTCACTAAACCAACTCTTGTCTTCCCAAATCCCATGAAGCAAGCTAGCTTTACAATATTGAGGGAAACAGGTCAAGCCCAAACTGTATTTTTTTCTAAAAGAGAATTGCTGGGTAGTGGGGTTGGGCGGTTTCATTCGTTAATTTCGTAATTCGTTATTAATTCGTATTTAAATTAGCTTACGATCCGATATTGAGCCATGCAGGAGTAATTAAAAATCGAAACGAATTTTTTCAATTTATTTCATAATTGTTTCGTAATTGTTTCGAAATCGTTTCGTGATTGTTTCGAAATCGTTTCGTAATTGTTTCGTAATTATTTCCGTATGTCTGGTGCAAGTTTTAGGGTTGTTGTTTGTTTTATCAGTGATAAAAAATAAATTATCACACCAACAGTCAACAACAGAGGGGGAGGGAAGCTTCAGAAGTTCCCCCTGTCCCATTTGCAGAGTTTTTTAGCATATTGCGCAATCGTGTCCGCCATTAACGAATCGATTTGTAATTTTATGAAATTTCGTATATTTCGAACTTTTTTAAAGGAAAATTTCGGAATTCTTTTAAAAAACGAAACGCAAAACCCCCCCTAAAAACGAATTGAGTTTAGAAACAAAATTTTCCGTGGTTACCCAGCCCTACTGGGTAGATGTGCTCATGGAATTTTCTGTTTTAAGTGCCAGAACAATTGGGCTGATTTTGTGTACTATGTACTTTTATCTGGGCATATTTGAGTGTCAAGAGGTGTCATTCAGTTCTCTGCCTGAAAGTGTCTCTAGTCAAGGCTTGCTGCTTCATCCACAGAGGTCATATGGCTGGTCTCCATTTCTGGCTCCTTGTGAAATTGTCCACTCTTGATCTTCAACTCTTGTCAACTGCCTTGAAATGAAGCATTTCCTCATGTCTGACTTTTCTCCCCCAGCTATGGAGTAATTGTGACCAACTCTGATATCACAGCAATTCAACAATGACTACTAATGGGTAACAGGCAATAAAAGTTCTCATCATAGCAGCAAGCACCAGCTATGAAATTTCTGGAGTGATGTCACAATGCTCGTAAAAGCAATTGGAGAAGTGAGGACAAAAGGAGGGAGGCAATTTCTCCTTTCCCCTTACTCTCCTACATGTCACTCCAGCATTTCAGCCAATGATGTCACTCCTGGTAACAGCCAGCAGCCATTTCATAGGTGGTGGTTGCCATTGCAAGAGTAGCAGAAGGGGGGAGGTAAGGGTGTTGTAATGCAGAACCAGGTTCAGCACATCTGGATTGTAAAATCTCTGCCCTGCTGCTACTACAGTCCAGGGGCTAGAAGCAAGAACCACTTCCATAATGGATCACAGGCTAGTAGTAAGAACTGTCACAGTGCCGATCTGGAGTTTGACACTCCAAGTTGGCCCCAGGATATCGTGTCCACGGAGAATTACCGACTGAATATGGTGTTATAGTGGTGTCAAACTTCATTAATTCTACAGTGTAGAGAATTCCTAAGATTGCAAATTGATTCACATGTATTTAGTTGTTGTTGTTGTGTGCCTTCAGATAATTTCCAACCTATGACACAGTCATGTAGCCGGGGAGGGGGGGGGGGCTTGACGGGCTTCAGCCCCCCACCCGATATTCTCATGGTGGTCCACGAGAAGGCCTTACTGGTACATTATTTAAACTGTTATGTTTATTCATATCATGATCTGATCACCATATTCAATATATCCCATATGCATGGGGGTATTGGGGTAATGATACAAAAGGTTTGCTAGGGTAGACCCTCTTTCACTCAGACTCAGCCCCCCCCCCTCCGAATCAAACTCAGCTCCCCCCAAATCAAAAGCCTGGCTACAGGCCTGCCATGACATGTCTATCATGGAGTTTTCTTGGCAAGATTGGTTCACATGGGGCTTGCCTCTGCCTTTCTCTATTTTTTCCAAGATCACCAAGTGGGTTTCCATGGCTGCATGGGGATTTAAAGCTTGTCTCCCAGAGTCCCAGCCAAACACTCAAACCACTATAGAGGGTTCTAGTGGATGTTGCCACATATTGAAAAGAATAGGTGAGATTTATGGGACTTGGCTGTGGCAGAGGGCATTCAGAGGACATATAGTTGTTTCAGCTTCTGATTGAGATTTCTCTTCCACCCTTATACTCTGAAAAGGAATGAAAATGCACCGAGGTTGCAAAAGAAAATAGAAAAGAGAAGGAGAAAGAAAAGAACAAATTGGGCATTTTTTTTCTGATGGAGAATCAGGCCTGGTTCATCAGCCCTTGCTCCTTGTAATCTATGCCACCGTGCCTTCATCTCCAGCTGCAACTCATCTTAGAGATCCAATCAAGTCCTCTTTTGTTTTGTTATTGTTTTAAATTTCCAGTGAACAGCATCACATTATGCTGATTACCGGGTGTCGCATCACATTAGGCAAAATCACAAAACAACGCAGCAGGCTGGGACAGGCTGGAGGGGGTGATGCATGGTAACACAACGTAGCACAAGGCAATGTCATACATCACCTCTTTCCCCCTCCCCACCTCCAGACGTTCATCTATAAGGAAACTCCAATCTATCTTCAGGGGGGAAGGAGGCTCTAGTGCTGTCTTTGCAAACATCATTGGGGCTATCATTCCATGTAGAGCATTTCTTTCCTAATCTTGTCACATGCCAAGGCTCTTAGTTACACTTCAGGCAAGTGCACAAGGTTTATTTCTGGGCACTCCTCTATATTTGGGATGACAAGGATGATGGTGGGCTGGCAATACCCTTTTATGAGCTAAGAGGTCCCCCCCGCAAACTGCTAATGGGCAATGAGGACAAAAAGAAATGAAAGCAGCTCTTCATGCATTGACTTGGCAAGCTGGAGCACAGCTAAACTTTTGGGATGAAAACAAATGTGGTTCAAAAATAGAATGCTAAATAGATAGGCATCTGCACATGCACCAAAGTAGTTCCAGGGTTGCTTCAAGCAGCAGTAAATACCCTAACATGCAATCCGTGTTGCACTAAGTGTATTTCAGTCAAGTCCAATGCAGAAGACGCAATAACATTGCACCCAGGCAAGAGGAAAAGGAACAGAAAAACTTTATTCAGACTTACATAGTCATCTTTATCCAAATGAGAGAGCAGTAGAGATGGTTGAGCAAAATGCTCGAGCCAAGGCTCCTCAGAGCAAAAGCTGAACTGTACTCTAAAAACCAGACAGTTATATCCCACCGGGTGTGGTCCAAACTTACTAGTTGGCCTACATTAGCAGCTGCACATAATTAACAGCATAAGGTTTTCTTTTATTTATTTATTTAAAAATTTTGTATACCGACCTTCTCACCTCTCTTGAGGGACTCAGACTGGTTTCCAACCATAAAATCACATAAAGTTAATAAAACATCATAATTCATACTACAATAAAACATTAAAACAGCAATTATATTCAATAACTACAATGGTCAGTCGTCCTACTAAAAGCATTGCTCATCATCCTCCATCCATATCTCAAGGTGTTGGCTCACTCATCGAATGCCTGTCTCCATAACCACGTCTTCACCTGTTTCCTGAATGTCAGGATAGAAGGGGCGGTTCTGATCTCCAGTGGGAAAGAGTTCCAGAGTCGTGGGGCCACCACTGAGAAGGCCGTGTCCCTCGTCCCCACCAGACGCGCTTGCAAGGCCAGTGGGACTGAGAGCAGGGCCTCTCCAAACGATCTTAATAATCTTGATGGTTCATAGGGGAGAACACGTTCGGAGAGGTAAACAGGGCCGGAGTCGTTTAACACACACACACACACATACACACTTGATCCTGTTATGACTTACTGTAACAATCCGTATCTTCTGTGTTATTGTGGTGGCTTGTATTTCTATGGGATGGCTTTAATCAAGACTTTTAAAGAGTTATACAAGGTGCAAGGAATGACCCAGCACCTTTAAACACTTCTTAAAGCTTGGACTACAGCCTGTTGTGTGCTTTCCCTGCAAGACTGATATGAATTTTCCATCTGACTGACCATCTGGTGTGGCTTCATTGACACACTGACCAGATGGCAGTGCCACCCAGCCAGTTGAGATACTTCCATCTGAGTAAGAACATGCCACAAGCCCCCTTCCTTTCTGTGGCAATAAAAATGAAATGGTAATTGATTTAAAACTGTTAACAATATGTTACCTTTCATGATACCCCCAGATTAGCTGCTTAAGAACAATGGCTTACAAATGTCACTTTTGAAGCCACAGTTCCTAGAAATCTCCAGCCAGCATAGTGACAATGCCAGTGTAAGGATTCTAATAGTTATAGTCATAAAAAAGTATAACTTCCTCCAACTGAGTTCTATCTAATGATGGGCCCAGCTTTGAGTTTTCTTTAGCATAGCAATTCTAAAATTGTTGTCCTCTAAGTGGTTTTGGACTTCAGCTTCTAGAAGTCTCAGACGCCCTTTAGACTGACATATAATGCAGTTTCATAATGCAGTTTAACTGCATTGAAACAGCATTATGTGGCAATGTAGATGGGACCTCAGCCATTTTGGCCAAAACACCTGAAAGTCCAAAGTTTGGGAAATATTGCCCTAGAAAATATCCAGACTGGTATGAACCCAAACCAGATTTTAGGCTCTTGTTCAGACCTAGGTTAGATCTCTTTAGCACATGGGTCCTCAAACGAAGGCCCGTGAGCCAGATACGGCCCTCCAAGGTCACTTACCCAACTCTTGCTCAGTGTCAATCTAAGTCTGAAATGACTTGAAAGGACACAACAACAACAACAATCCTATCTCATCAGCCAAAAGCAGGCCCACACTTCCCATTGAAATACTAATAAGTTTATATTTGTTAAAATTGTTCTTCATTTTAATTATTGTATTGTTTTAAGTGTTTTTTTGCACTACAAATAAGATATGTGCCGTGTGCATAGTTTTTTTAAAAAAATTATAATCCAGCCCTCCAACAGTTTGAGGAACAATGACCTGGCCCTCTACTTAAAAAGTTTGAGGACTCCTGCTTTAGTATATCTCATCTCAGAAATGGAGATGTCCTAATTGCATACCAACTCTGAGTTTTATTATGCCATTCAATCTAATGTTTCCTCACATATTTTTGAGGTCACAAAAGAACTTCCTGCCTTCAATAGGTTCCTGGACCATCTTAACAGCATCCACCCAAACATCCAGTTCACCATGGAAAAAGAAAATGAAGGAAGACTGCCTTTGCTAGATGTCCTAGTCATCCGCAAACCAGATCAACAATTGGGTCACACCGTTTACAGAAAACCCACACACACAGATAGATATCTACATAAAAACTCCAACCATCACCCAAGTCAAAAAAGAAGCAACATTAAAGCCTTGGCAGACCGTGCAAAAAGAATCTGCGAACCCCACCTCCTCCAAGATGAACTGAACCACCTCAACTGGGCTCTACAGGCCAATGGATACTCCACCTCAGACATCAGAAGAGCTGCAAGACCGAGAACAAGCCACGAGAACAAAGACGAAGATCCACCCAGAGGAAAAGTGTTCTTGCTATACATCAAGGGAACTACTGACCGCATAGGGAAGCTGATGAGGAAACACAACATCTACAGACCCACCAAGAAAATCCAACAAATGCTA
>NW_026847549.1:200020239-200069358 GCF_025583915.1 Anolis sagrei ordinatus | reverse complement strand
GCAAACCAGACAATCTCCACATCAACACTGGCAAAGAAACAGCAAGAAATGCTGTTTACCCACAAGCACAAAGACATTACAGATATTAGAAACCAATTCTTTCTCATTACTTTATTTTCCAGATCACCAGACTGGGCTACAGCAATGTGTGGCAGGGGATGACTAGTATTGTATAATTTGAATATTAATAATATTTATATGTTTGCATAGAGAGAAGTATCCAACACATAGGGAATATTTTGGAAATATTTTGGTCACTTAGGGATCAAGTGACATGGAGCTGAACTATATATAAGTCTGACCTTTCTTCAAACGGCTTTGGTTTAATTAAGAGGAATCCGTATTGTACTTCTGCTGCTGGAGTTGTAAGAGCCGTGTTTCAGCAGAACGCCAAATGGAACAGGTCAATTAAAAAGCTAAATGAGACCTAGGCTGGTTTTGCAAATTGACCTTCTGGTGCCATCCTGTGCTTTCCCCGGCCGGTTCTTTCAGCATTTCAATACGCGTTTTTTAATTAAAAACTGTATTGCTGTTGGCCAGACTTTTAAATTAATTGCCTGCCCGTACTTCTCATAGCTGAAAATGCCTACAATTCCCCAAACCCCCAGCCCTTATCTATCTATAGGTAGATAGATAGGTGCTCCATGCAGTCATGCTGGCCACATGACCTTGGAGGTGTCTGTGGACAACACCGGCTCTTTGGCTTAGAAATGGAGATGAGCACCAACCCCCAGAGTCATACACGACTGGACTTAATGTCAGGGGAAAACCTTTACCTTTACTATCTATCAATTCATTGATCAATGCAGTGTTTGTTGACTTTTGCTATCTATCTAGCTATGCTGTCCTATCTATCTATCTATCTATCTATCTATCTATCTATCTATCTATCTATGCTATCGATCCATCCTTGCTGTGTTGTCTATTGAGCTATGCTAACTGTCTATTTATCAATCTATTGATCTATGCTATCCATATTGATCAACCTACCTGTGCTATTTATCTATGATATGCTATCTATCGATCACTCTATCGTATCTATCGATGCTATCGATCCATTGAGCGATCTATGCAATATTGCCTATTGATCTTTGCTGTTTGTCTATCAATACTATCTATCTGTGTATGCTATGTATTGATCCATCTATMCTATGWCATCTTTTGATCTATGCTATCTGTCTATGCTATCCATATTGATCTATCTATCTCTATGTTATTGATCTATGCTATCTATGCAATATTGCCCATTGATCTTTGCTGTCTGTCTWTCTATAGTATCTATCTGTCTATGCTATCTATTGGTCCATCTATGCAATGTCATCTATTGATCTATGCTATCTGTCTATGCTATCCATATTGACCTATCTATCTCTATGTTATTGATCTATGCTATGTATGCTATCTATCGATCACTCTATCGTATCTATCGATGTTATCGATCAATTGAGCAATCTATGCAATATTGCCTATTGATCTTTGTGTCTATCTATACTATCTATCTGTCTATGCTATTTATTGATCCATCTATGCTATGCCATCTATTGATCTATGCTATCTGTCTATGCTATCCATATTGATCTATCTATCTCTATGTTATTGATCTATGCTTTGTTGTTCATTCGTTCAGTCGTTTCCAACTCTTCGTGACTTCATGGATCAGTTTATCATATCAATCTATCTATGTTATCTGTTTATCCATCTATGCTATGTTGTCTATTGATCTATGCTATTTGTCTATCGATTTATTGGTCTATGCCAGTGGTCCTCAACCTGTGGGTCCCCAGGTGTTTTGGGCCTACAATTCCCAGAAATCCCAGCCAGTTTGCCATCAGTTAGGATTACTGGGAGTTGAAGGCCAAAACATCTGGGGACCCACAGGTTGAGAACCATTGGCGTATGTTATCTGTCTATGCTATCCGTATTGGTCTCTCCTTCTATGCTATTGATCTATGCTATTTATGTTATCTATCTATCAATCAGTCTATCCTATCCTATCTATCTGTCTGTCTGTCTGTCTATCTGTGCTATATAAAGAATCATCAAAAAACTTCACCAAACTTCTTCCAGGCACCACTTTCCTAAATTTTCCTTTAATTGCACAGAGTTTTCCTGGCACAGAAAGGCTCCTTTTATCAGTCCTAATGTTCTTGGAATGCTTGAGGATAATAGGCAGTGTGATAAGGACAGTTAAAAATAACTGGCGTAAATATTAAGGGGATGTGCAGTTTATTCCCTGCGTGGTGACATTCAAGACGCAAGCAGCCATATGCTCTTACTGCATGTTGATGCATCTAGGAGTTTCAAAATGCATATGAAGTATATTTCTTTCCCCCTCTGTAGTTGTAAAGTAGGGATGGGAATTGCGGAAGACACAGGGATCTCGGAGGAACTTGTCTCCTTATTACTTGCTGCTGCAAAAAGAAATAAGTCTCTGATTTGTGGCCCCAAATAGTCCTAGATAAAGGCAAAGGCTTTCCCCTGACATTAAGTCCAGTCATGTCCGACTCTGCGGGGTGGCGCTCATCTCTATTTCTAAGCCAAAGAGCCAGCGTTGCCCTTAGACACCTCCAAGGTCATGTGGCCAGCATGACTGCATGGCGCACTGTTACCTTCCAGCTGGAGCGGTTCCTATTGATCTACTCACATTTGCATGTTTTCGAGGAGCGGTTCAGCGAGGCTGTGCTCTGTCCAATCAGAGCGCTAGCCCCGCTTCGGCCGTTCAGCCAATTGGGAGGCAGGAGGCAGGTCAGGTGGGAAACAATGAATGGAATGGGTACATGATGGGATTAAAATGACCGATGTTTGCCCAATGTCCTGACAATAGCTTTAGGCTCTCAAGCCAAGTCTGAGTTGTTGTTTTGTCCTTTGTCCTTTGAAACACCCTCACTACCTCTGAGGATGCTTGCCATAGATGCAGGCGAAACGTCAGGAGAAATGCCTCTAGAACATGGCCCTATAGCCCGAAAAAAAAACCCCACAAGAACCTAGTGATTCCAGCCATGAAAGCCTTCGACAATACATTAATAACATCTTTGTCTAGCCTCGAGAGGCCAGGTCCTTTTGTCTTTCCTTCCTGCAATATGGAGTTCATAGTTGAAGCAGAGATTTGGTTTTGGATCAGGATGTGTCACAGTAGGGAGGCAGTGACAAAATCCCCGGTTCCTCACAGATAGGGAAATGCCCTCTAGGTTAGGTGATCTAGTATGTCCATAGACCCTATTGTTCTGGATGGCCTGGCTATTAGCCCTATGAGATGCAGATAGATAAAGTCACTTGCAAATGAGTCTTGGTTGAGTCCTTTGTCTAGGGAATTACTGGCCCAGGAAGTTTGGAAACTCCAAGAGCCACGTGTTGCTGGTTCATGAAAGAGGTGGCCTTTCCTTCATATTTTCTCATATAGACACCGAGAGTTATAGTTTTGTAAGGTCTTCTCAGTCAAATAGTGCTGTAGTTTATCTGGTAAATGCAGATGTGGAGACTATTCAAACCAATGCTGATTGCATTGTAGTCCAAGGGAAATACCAATGGCAGAAGAAGAGTTAAATGCAGAGCCAGGTTGCTGGATGCAAAACAAAGGAATCTGCCCTTTCATCCCAAGTTCCAGAAGAATTCAATGCATTCTTCTCCCTCCTGCTGGGTCCTGTAGATGCTTGCAAAGCGGGTAGGAAATGTCATTCAAAGCTCTTGGCTCCTGGCCAGTGTGTTAAAGTATGCCTTTTGTAATTGCGGAATCATAGTTTTGTACGTCAGGAAACACAAACATCATCTGCCTGATGGCAAAATTGAATGGAGAGAGGTAGCGGAGAGCTAGTTGAACGTTGAGGTTGCTACAAAACAGGGATTAAAAATAGAGACAGAGTAACATTCTCTTGGCGTCATTGAATATTCAATTATCTGAAGTATTTTGGATTTTTGGAATACCTGTATTTGCATATATGCCCGTAATGAGATACCTTGGAGATTGGATCATGTCTAAATACCAAATCCATGTATGATTCGTATGCACTTTTTACACATCGTCTGGACATTTCTCCAGTTCTGGTCACCACAGTTCGAGACGGACATTTTATTTGTTTATCGAATCAGAAGCGAATTGAGAATACAGTTATCATGGATAGAAAAAGCTTCTTTCTTCCAGCTCCATCTCAAGCACGGTTGGTGAGGACCAGGGAGAGGGCCTTCTCGGTGGTGGCCCCCGGCTCTGGAACTCTCTTCCTAGGGCAGTGTTTCTCAACCTTCCTAATGCCATGATCCCTTAATATACTTCCTCATGTTATGGTGACCCCCAACCATAACATTAGTTTCGTCGCTACTTCATAATTGTCATTTTGCTTATGTTATGAATCGTAAATATCTGATATGCAAGATGTATTTTCATTCACTGGACCAAATTTGGCACAAAGACCCAATACACCCAAATGTGAATACTGGTGGGGTTGGTGATGTTGTCATTTGGGAGTTGTAGTTGCTGGGATTTATAGTTCATCTACAATCAGAGAGCATTCCGAACTCCACCCATGATGGAATTGAACTAAACTTGCCATACAGAACTCCCTTGACCAACAGAAAATACTGGAAGGGTTTGGTGGGCATTGACCTTGAGGTTTGGAGTTGTAGTTCACCTACATCCAGAGAGCACTGTGGACTCAAACAATGATGGATCTGGACCAAACTTGGCATGAATACTCAACATGCCCAATGTGAATGAACACTGGTGGAGTTTGGGGAAAATAGACCTTGGCATTTGAGAGTTTTAGTTGCTGGGATTTATAGTTCACCTACAATAAAAGATCATTCTGATCCCCACCAATGATAGAATTGGGCCAAACTTCCCACATGGAACCCCTATGACCAACAGAAAATACTATGTTTTTGGATGGTCTTTGGAAACCCCTCTGAAACCCCCTCGTGACCCCCCTAGGGGTCCCGACCCCCAGGTTGAGAACCACTGTCCTAGAGAGATCAGACTGGCACCTACACTGTCCACCTTCCACAAGACACTAAAAACATGGATTTTCCACTGTGCCTTTGACTAGGAAGTTCCAAAGATTTGGCCCAGAGTTACCTAAGTTCTA
Organism: Anolis sagrei ordinatus; assembly: GCF_025583915.1. Lineage (NCBI taxonomy): Eukaryota > Metazoa > Chordata > Lepidosauria > Squamata > Anolidae > Anolis > Anolis sagrei. The sequence continues at coordinate 200,064,283 of NW_026847549.1, read as the reverse complement.
GCACTTTATCATAACCTTCTGCTCTACAATCCTGACATTTTAATGCCCATGAACATTATCCTCCCAGACCTGCCTATCTGAATTTTGCACTTTCCCTTAGTTCTATCTAGGAATTTGCACAAACCCAGAGCCCTCTGAACTCAGCACTTTTATCGTTCTGTATGGTACTGTTTTTATGATATTATGTTTTATTGTGATTTGTTTTTGTTTGGTTTTGTTTTGATGCTTTCTTATTGTGTTACGTCTTCAACTTTTTGCTCCCTGGGCTTGTCCCTTTGTAACCTGCCCCGAGTCCCTTAGGGGAGATGGAGGCGGGGTATAAAAATAAAGTTGTTGTTATTTTTATTATTTGAAACATAACAAGATGAGTCCACAGCAAACAAGATCACTCTGCTGGCTGTTGTATTGGATCACCCGTTGGACACTTCCCAAGTATCTAGGATTGTGTGATGTATCGGCGAATAATGCATGCAGATCCCAGTAAGGTGGCCTTCTGCAGCTGGTAGATGGTAATTTTGTCAGCACTGCTTGTTTTTAAGTGCAGGCCAAGGTCTTTAGGCACTGCACCCAGTGTGCTGATCACTACTAGGACCACCTTGACTGGCTTGTACCAGAGTCTTTGCAGTTTGAACTCTACTCCCACTGGACTGTTACTCCTACTTTACTATCATCTTACCTTGTGTCCCAAGGACTTAGTTCCTACTTTCATAACAAAAGAGAAGTTCTTTGTGGTTTCGAATGACGCGCTGCTCAAAGGCCTTCCTTGGAAGTGTTTATTTGATGACTAATCCTGCAAACTTCACATTAGGAAATAACATGTTGTAAGATTACTCAGACTGCTGGTCTCCCTATCCAGTGTATTGCTGCATGTCTAGCTCTAATCCAATAATTAAAGGGTTACGCGAGGTCAAGCAAAGCGTCTGATGAAGCCGCTTGGCTGTCTTCCGGGGCGCGAACCCAGTTTCATCTTGCAATCAAAGGCCATGCGTAGGAGCCTTGAAATGCTTGCTAGTCGAGAGGCATTCTGCAAGTTCCTAAACACCTAGGGGGAAAAAACAGATCGTTTCTCATTCTGGAAACCAAACTGGCTAATATTGGAAAAGGAGACCAAGAAATATACCAGTAGATTTTATGCATGTGTATGTGCCTTCAGGTTATGACGACCCCATTAATTTTATAGGGTTTTCTTAGGTAAAGAATTTTGTTGTTGTTCATTAGTTCAGTCATCTCCGACTCTTCGTGACCTCATGGACCAGCCCACGCCAGAGCTCCCTGTTGGTCGTCACCACCCCCAGCTCCAATGGCATACCGACATATCTCTGGTTGTACTGGTCCATTTAGTTTTCTTGGCAAGGATACTGGGGTGGTTTGCCATTGCCTTCCCCAGGGATCACGCTTGGTCTGACCTCTCTGCCACGACCGTCCCGTCTTGGGTGGCCCTTCACGGTTTCGCTCATGACATCATTGAGGTGCTCAAGCTCCAGCGCCACAACAAGGCAGTGATCCTTTGCTGGAGAGGTAAAGAATACTCAGAGGGAATTTTGCTTTTGAGGAACCCTAGGTTCAGTGGTACATGGTTTGGGAGCATCTTTACCCAAGAAGACCGCAAAAGTCATTGGATAAGTGAGTTGGAAGTGTAGGCATTTATGATATGATATAGCCATGACAACCCAAACATTGTTGTTTTGGGCTTCTCTGAGAACACTGGTGAGGTTCTCAGAGAAGAGATTAGGAATGATGGGATGAGGAATGATGGGAACTGCAACTGCCATCATTCCTCATCATTGACTATGCTGTTGAGGGCAATTGGGACTTGTTCCTCAATAAGATCTGGAGAAGATCAATATTGCCATCTGAGAAGACCCACTTGAAGGGTTTCAGACCAAAGCCAGCTGTCCTGAAGGCCAGTCAAATGCATCTACGAAGCTTTAGTAGAAACCCAGTGAAAGGAGTAAACATCTACTTTCCCAACAACAACTGGATCTGGAGATGATACTATTGAGCTCTCCAGATGTTTTCGACTAAAGCAGTGGTTCTCAACCTGGGGTCCCCAGATGTTTTTGGCCTCCAACTCCCAGAAATCCTAGCCAGTTTACCAGCTGTTAGGATTTCTGGGAGTTGTAGGCCAAAAACATCTGAGGACAAACGGTTGAGAACCATTGGACTAAAGCTTCATATTGCCTTACCATCCATTTAGGCTGATAGGAGTGGGTCATTATTGGAAGTTGGTCATTATTGGGAGGCTAATAGAGGCCATCTTTCATTAATTAGTCAGGTTCCCTCCTGCCTTAACCTACTAAAGCCTTACCCGCTGAAGGCTATTATCAACACTTCTTTTCATAATGAGTTCCATCTACTCCTTATGGCATGGAATAATTTGAATCAGAGTTATTTAAATATATAACCTTGCCTCTGAGCAATCCAAATGATCAAGGTATTTGTCATCCTTTGGTCAGGAATTAACCCACATTTTGAAAAAAAGAGAAATCTATCCATAAGTTTCTGCAGTTTGGCACCACTTTAATTGCTATGGCTCAATCTTATGGGATTTTGGATTTGTAGTTTGCTGAGGCACCAGCACTCTTTGGCAGAGAATGCTAAAGGCTTTGGAAAAACGACAATTTCCCAGATTCCATATCATCATAGTTCAAGTGTGTGACGTAATGTAAAATAAACCACATGTAGTTCATGTTTCATCAGCCCACACACTGCCTTGCCAGAGAAAGAAAATATGCCACACAGGTGAACAGTAAAGAAAAAGTGTTGTCAAAGGCTTTCATGGCCGGAATCACTGGGTTGTTGTAGGTTTTTTTGGGCTATATGGCCATGTTCTAGAGGCATTCTCTCCTGACGTTTCACCTGCATCTATGGCAAGCATCCTCAGCGGTAGTGAGGTCACCTCTGAGGATGCTAGCCATAGATGCAGGCGAAACGTCAGGAGAGAATGCCTCTAGAACATGGCCATATAGCCACAAAAAACCTACAACAACCCAAAGGAAAAGTAGTTTACTTTTCTTAGTTCAGAACTACATATGTGCAATGTGATCAGTTGCATCAACTCACATAATGTCCTTTTATGAGAGATTTGAAATAGTCTTTCTCTGTGGGTTGTTGTAGATTCTTTCGGGCTATATGGCCATGGTCTAGAGGCATTCTCTCCTGACGTTTCGCCTGCATCTATGGCAAGCATCCTCAGAGGTAGTGAGGTCTGTTGGAACTAGGAAAAAGGCTTTATATATCTGTGGAATGACCAGGGTGGGACAAAGGACTCTTGTCTGCTGGAGCTAGGTGTGAATGTTTCAACTGACCACCTTGATTAGCATATAATGGCCTGACAGTGCCTGGAGCAAACTTTTGTTGAGAGGTGATTAGATGTCCTTGTTTGTTTCCTCTCTGTTGTTGTGCTGTTGTAATTTTAGAGTGTTTTAATACTGGTAGCCAGATTTTGTTCATTTTCATGGTTTCCTCCTTTCTGTTAAAATTGTCCACATGCGTGTGGATTTCAATGGCTTCTCTGTGTAGTCCGACATGGTGGTTGTTGGTGTGGTCCAGCATTTCCTCAGATAATATGCTGTGTCCAGGTTGGCTCATCAGGTGCTCTGCTATGGCTGATTTCTCTGGTTGAAGTAGTCTGAAGTAGTCTTTCTCTGTCCATGTAGATAAACTCCTTCAGCATCTCATGAAGCAAGAGTACACACCAAACTCTGTCTCTCTCTGCTCCTCTCTTCAAACTGTCTCTATCTCCACCTGCGTAACTCAAGCCTGAACAAAAATGTAACAGTATTCAAAAGTCCCAGGCTCAGCCATCTAACTGGGCATTTCCCAACCAATCATCTTCATGCAACTTATTTTACAGTTGACACACACACATACACTCACTGATTCCTTACATGCTCCAACAAAGTGGTATTAAATAGCATCAATTTTCCAGTGCAGATGCACTCTTCTCTTTCTTAGTTTATTAGTGTGAATAACAATAAATATTGTTTATCATCGTCAGAGTCTATAAGTAAGATTTTGGGGTACTTGTTAAGGATGAGTAATTGCCCAGTCTCTTCCTGATGGAGCAGAGCTTTGGACTCATGTCTTCAAATATTTATCCAACACAAGGAATGAATTTCCCCTATTTATTATTCATTTCTTGGCTTCAAAAATGGGTTTCCTGACCTTCGGGAAACCCAGTCGGAATGAATAATTCAGCAGCAAAGACTTTGTATAGCTAAGTCTGGTGTTTTGTTTTGTTTGTTTGGTGCAGCATTGCTGTTTTCTATACAAATAATAGCAGGCATACACAACAACAACAACAACAACAACAACACTTGTACAGCACAAATCTTGGGGGGAAATGCATCCTTGCATGACAAAGCGGTGTGTCTATTACACAACATTGTGCAAAATTCCCACAAGGTTCATGCAAAAACAAAATAAATCCGTGTGTACTCTGCACAGAGTAATTTCCCCAAAATGTTTTGGCATGTGAAGTTTGGAGAGGATGTTACAGCCTTGTTTAAATACTCGAAAGGATGTCATATTGAGGAGAAGGAAGCAAGCGTGCTTTCTGCTCCTCTGGAGACTAGGACACAACGGAGCCATGGATTCAAATGGCAGGGAAAGCTTCCTGATGGATAATGCTGATGGTGCCCAGTGGAATGTCTTTCTTTGGAGGTTTTTAAGTAGATGGCCATCTGCCGGGAGTGCTTTGATTGTATCTTCTTGCACGGCAGGAGTGGTTGCACTGGAATGGCGTCCAACTCTATGATTTTTTGATTCTTTGAGTTTATCCACATCAACACGACATACACATGAATGTGCATTTTTGCATGCATTCTCTGATTCTGTGGCCATCTGTCGGGAGGGCTTTGATTGTATCTTCTTGCACAGCAGAAGTGGTTGCACTGGGATGGCATCCAATTCTATGATTTTGTGATTCTTTGAGTTTATCCACATCACCATAACATGTACATGAATGTGCGTCTTTGCATGCATTCTCTGATTCTATGGCCATCTATCGGGAGGGCTTTCATTGTATCTTCTTGCACGGCAGAAGAGGTTGCACTGGAATGGCGTCCAACTCTATGATTTTTTGATTCTTTGAGTTTATCCACATCAACACGACATACACATGAATGTGCATTTTTGCATGCATTCTCTGATTCTGTGGCCATCTGTCGGGAGGGCTTTGATTGTATCTTCTTGCACAGCAGAAGTGGTTGCACTGGGATGGCATCCAATTCTATGATTTTGTGATTCTTTGAGTTTATCCACATCACCATAACATGTACATGAATGTGCGTCTTTGCATGCATTTTCTGATTCTATGGCCATCTGTCGGGAGGGCTTTGATTGTATCTTCTTGTACGGCAGAAGTGGTTGCACCGGAATGGCGTCCAACTCTATGATTTTGTGATTCTTTGAGTTTATCCACATCAACACGATATGTACATGAATGTGCACCTTTGCATGCATTTTCTTATTCTATGGCCATCTGTCGGGAGGGCTTTGATTGTATCTTCTTGCACGGCAGAAGTGGTTGTACTGGAATGGCATCCAACTCTATGAATTTGTGAATCTTTGAGTTTATCCACATCCACACAACAAGTACATGAATGTGCATATTTGCATGCATTCTCTGATTCTGTAGCCATCTGTCGGGAGAGTTTTGATTGTATCATCTTGCACGGCAGAAGTGGTTGCACCGGAATAGCATCCAACTCTATGATGTTGTGATTCGTTGAGTTTATCCACATCACCATAACATGTACATGAATGTGCGTCTTTGCATGCATTCTCCGATTCTATGGCCATCTGTCGGGAGGGCTTTGATTGTATCTTCTTGCACAGCAGAAGCAGTTGCACTGGAATGGCGTCCAACTCTGTGATTTTGTGATTCTTTGAGTTTATCCACATCAACACAATATGCACATGAATGTGCATATTTGCATGCATTCTCTGATTCTGCAGCCATCTGTCGGGAAAGCTTTGATTGTATCGTCTTGCACGGCGGAAGTGGTTGTACCGGAATGGCATCCAACTCTGTGATTTTGTGATTCTTTGAGTTTATCCACATCAACACGACATGCCCATGAATGTGCGTCTTTGCATGCATTCTCTGATTCTATGGCCATCTGTCGGGAGGGCTTTGATTGTATCTTCTTGCACGGCAGAAGTGGTTGTACTGGAATGGCATCCAACTCTATGAATTTGTGAATCTTTGAGTTTATCCACATCCACACAACAAGTACAGTATATTCTGGCGTATAAGACTACTTTTTAACCCAAGAAAATCTTCTCAAAAGTCAGGGGTCGTCTTATACGTGGGTGTAGTTTTATGCATGGGAGTCGTCTTAACTCTATATTTTAACTGGAAAAGTTGGGGGTCGTCTTATACGCCCAGTCGTCTTATATGCCGGAATATACGGTACATGAATGTGCGTCTTTGCATGCATTCTCTGATTCTATGGCCATCTGTCGGGAGGGCTTTGATTGTATCTTCTTGCACGGCAGTGGCATCCAACTCTATGAATTTGTGAATCTTTGAGTTTATCCACATCCACACAACAAGTACCTGAATGTGCGTCTTTGCATGCATTCTCTAATTCTAAGGCCATCTGTCAGGAGGGCTTTGATTGGGTGTCCCTGCATAGCAGAAGAGGGTTGAATAGCATGGCTTCTATGACTTATGAAAGTTGCAATCCAGGACCTTTGGAGAAGGCCAGTTTGGAGAAGTTTGGAGAACAATGTCACCAATTATTTGAACCCTTTGGAAAGCAGCTCGATTTCATTCGTTTACTTGGAATGCATAACAGTAATATATATTGTTGTTGTTGTTGCAGGTTACCTTAAATGCGATACAGACGATGGCTGCGAGAACAAAGAAGAGGTCGGGGGAGAAGAGCTCTTTGACACCGTGAATTCCTCCATCGTATCCGGAGACAGCATCAGGTTCTTTGTGAATGTCAACTTGGACGTACCGCAGAATGTTACAGGTAAAGCTCCAAGGCCAACCGCCTTTTGTTTACTTTATTTATTTACTTTTGTCCCACCTTGATGCCTTTCTCTTACATTGACCCTGCTGGTTCGGTTTTTCTTTCTTTCTTTTTCAAGTTTTCTTCATAAATTTTAATATCATACTTATTAAGACATAATAGATGTACAATATATTGACCCTCCGTGTGTGCATGTTTGACATTTGTAGAGCTGCTGCTGCTGATATTGTTATATTTATATATCGTCATCATAGGCAATTACTCATGGCCAAGTTTGAGATATATACCTATATAAATAAAAATGTAATGCTTAAACCCAGTTCTTTACTCAGAAGAAATGTAGTTAGTTCTTATTACTGTAACTAAACCTTTTGTGATTTTTTTAAAGATTGGACTCTGCATCTTTGCCTGCCTAAGCTTTAAATTCTTTACAGCCACATCACATGGTGCTTTGCTTGCTAGTGAACTAAATGCTCAACTTTTGTATCCTGTTTGTTTTTGGATGCGCTGTATTATTTTAGGGTAGTTTTCCCTAATAACTTGTTGGTCTTTTTCTGAATGCGCACAAACTATGTTATCATCAGCATATTGGAGTTCTATAATAGATGTTGTTGTGACCTTGGTTTTGGCTTTCAGTCTGCTTGCCGTCTGTCTGATAGATGATTTCCACTCCAGCTTTATGCAATCATTTTATACCGGAAGCCAACTGAGGGAAGACCTAGAAATTCCTAGAGACATGTTTTTTTAAATAGAAATATTTGCAGTTCATTTATTCATGTTTTTTTCATTGTGCCCCTAACCCCAGCGAATGTGTGACAATGCCTAGTCACACATAAACAATTTCATTATTTATTTGAGAAATTTATATCCTTCCTTTCTCTGAGTACAATAACACTATGCAACTATTTATTTATTTATTTACATTATTTTTATCCCACCCATTTCAGCCTGAAGGCGTCTCTGGGCAGCGTACAAATCGGCAACAATTAGATGCCATCCATACACACACACACACACACACACACATCTCAGATAAAAGCAATTAAGTCACATCATAAATACATATAAAAACCATAGAAGCAATAAAAACTATAAAAATCTATAAAAGCAATGTCTTCTGGTTCCATTTCTCACCCGTTTACATCGTCTTAGCCATTCTGTATCCATATTCCTATTTGAGTTCATCTGGTCACTTTGAAGTTCCAAACGCTTGCTCAAAGGGCCAGGTTTTCAATCTTTTCTGAAAGGTCAGGAGGGAAGGGGCCAATCTAATATCCTTGGGCAAGGAGTTCCACAGCCGAGGAGCCACCACTGAGAAGGCCCTGTCTCTCGTCCCTGCCAAATAAAAAGTAGAAGAGAATTCAAAGTGCTGGTGCTGACCTATAAATCCCTAAATGACTCCGGCCCAGTTTACCTGTCCGAACGAATTCTCCCCTATGAACCATCAAGGTTGTTAAGATCTTCTGGAGGGGCCCTGCTCTCGATCCCACCACCTTCGCAATCGCGTCTGATGGGGACGAGGGACAGGGCCTTCTTGGTGGTGGCCCCTCGGCGCTGAAACTCTCTCCCGTTGGAGATTAGATCTGCCTCTTCCCTCCTGACTTTCAGAAAGCTGGTTAAAACCTGGCTTTGGAATATAGCATTTGCAGAATGATGATCGAGTCAATAACGGCTAACCACACCGGCGGATGGTGATGAATTTGTGATTTTATTCTGATGACCTGGCTTTTGTAATTATATGATATTGTATAATCTGTATTTTATTGTATTTTGTATTAATGCATTATGATGCTATTATGTTTACTATATTTGTGTTGAATTTTCTGCTGTTAGCCGGCCTGAGTCCCTCTTCAGAGGTTGAGAAGACCGGGTTATAAAAGCTCTAAATAAATAAATAAATAAATAAAGTATTATTTAAAAGAAGACGTTTCACATATGCGCAAAAACGTTTCCTATGTGCAAAAACGCACATGGCACACAAACACACACACGCAGCAGCTGCATTGGGGTACTTTCACATATTTATACCCGTTGCAATATTATCTCTTTTGAAAACAATTGTGTTCCTGGTTTGAAAGTGTTATTTCCAATTTAATTATGCAGTACTTGCTTTGAAATTATTATACTCCTGTTTTTGTGTCTGCCACAAACTATGTTGAATTGCATTGTCGAAGGATTTCATGGCCAGAATCACTGGGTTGTTGTAGGTTTTTTCGGGCTATATGGCCATGTTCTAGAGGCATTCTCTCCTGATGTTTTGCCTGCATCTATGGCAAGCATCCTCAGAGGTAGTGAGGTGAGGTGTTGAATTGGCTGAGACTCTATGAGATATTCATTGAAGAACTACAGCAAAATGTGCTGCAGGATGTCCCTCCTGCAAAAATACAAACCTTTGCAGTTTAATAAACTTTTCCCAATTTGGGAAAAGTTTCCAATTTGGAAATGACATTGATAACCCAGGAACAAAAAATGTGTTACGTAGTGTAATGCGGTAGTTGATGGCAGAAAAGCAAAATATGGTTTCTAAGAAATGCAAAGTCTGCAGTCAGCACCATCTTTATAGGACGCAATTTCCGCCCAGCATTCCAGTTGTGTTGGCTTGTGTCCCTCGGCATGCCAGCTGTGTTCATATCACAGCAGGTGCTTGAGCCATGGGGGACTTGGTCTACCAGATCTCCTTGGAGGTGAACAGGAAATGAACAGAAGTGATTGGGGATTATTGGCAGAGACAGTGCACGCACAAAGGAGCGACACACAAGAGAGTTTTTCTTGTATGTGTGATGACTTTCTCCTAGTATCCCCAATCATCATGCTGGCTGCATTTTTTACCCCATATATGCTTCTCTAGAGCCCAAGATATGGTGAAATTTGCTGCCTTGATGGAGTCTCCTTCTCTGAAGGTTTTTCAATAGTGGCTGGATGGCCATCTCCTGGGATAGCTAGGAGATGTCTTCTTGCATGGCAGAAGGGGGGGTGGACGGCCCTTGGGGTCTCTTACTGCATCCCAGCTCCCATCATCTGTAGTCATAATACCTAATGATGAGGAAGACAGGAGTTGTAGTCCAGCATCTTGAGGAGGTCTACATAAAATGACACGGAGGGCTGAATTTGGCCAATGGGCCTTGAGTTCGACGCCCATACTCAATTTTTGAGCTTTTTAGATACAGGCAGTAATTGTCCCGCCATGGGATTATTTTAAGGCAACCAATCCCACCATGGTTTTTATTTGTCGTGTCAGAGCAGCCAGTCCATTATATTACATTTCTAACAGAACAAAGCAAACAAACAGAAAAATACACAACTTGTGAGTTTGGTAGCTGGTTAAATGTCCTTTGACCAGTATCTGGCCACTTGGAGTGCTTCCGGTGTTGCTGCAAGAAGGTCCTCCATTGTGCATGTGGCAGGGCTCAGGTTGCATTGCAGCAGGTGGTCAGTGGTTTGCTCTTCTCCACACTCGCATGTCGAGGATTCTACTTTGTAGCCCCATTTCTGAAGGTTGGCTCTGCATCTCGTGGTGCCAGAGTGCAGTCTGTTCAATGCCTTCCAAGTCGCCCAGTCTTCTGTGTGCCCAGGAGGGAGTCTCTCATTTGGTATCAGCCATTGGTTGAGATGCTGGGTTTGAGCCTGCCACTTTTGGACTCTCGCTTGCTGAGGTGTTCCAGCGAGTGTCTCTGTAGATCTTAGAAAACTATGTCTAGATTTAAGTCATTGGCGTGCTGGCTGATACCCAAACAGGGGATGAGCTGGAGATGTCTCTGCCTTGGTCCTTTCACTATTGGCTGCTACTTCCTGGCGGATGTCAGGTGGTGCAATACCGGCTAAGCAGTGTAATTTCTCCAGTGGTGTAGGGCGCAGACACCCCGTGATAATGCAGCATGTCTCATTAAGAGCCACGTCCACTGTTTTAGTGTGGTGAGATGTGTTCCACACTGGGCATGCATACTCAGCAGCAGAGTAGCACAGCGCAAGGGCAGATGTCTTCACTGTATCTGGTTGTGCCAGAAATGGGGCTACAAAGTAGAATCCTCGACATGTTAGTGTGGAGAAGAGCAAACCCCAGGTTGTGCCAGTCAGCTTTCGTATGATATTGTTTCTGGCACCCACTTTTTGCTTGATGTTCAGGCAGTGCTTCTTGTAGGTAAGAGCACGGTCCAGAGTGACTCCCAGGTATTTGTGTGTGCTGCAATGCTCCAGTGGGATTCCTTCCCAGGTGATCTTCAGAGCTCGGGATGCTTCTCTGTTCTTGAGATGAAAGGCACATGTCTGTGTTTTAGATGGGTTGGGGATCAGCTGGTTTTCCCTGTAGTAGGCAGTAAGAGCACCTAGAGCTTTGGAGAGCTTCTGTTCTACAGTCTTAAAGCTCCCTGCTTGAGCAGTAATGGTGATTTTTGGGCAACCCAAGTGATTCTAATCACCCTGCTGACAAATGAATTTTTCTGCAGGTTTACCCACTGCTGCCACCACCCAACACTATGTGCAATGTTTGGACTGTTGTGTCTGTTCGTGTGCCTCCAAGTTGCCTATCAACCTATGGCGATCTCATGGATCTCATCATGTTTGGACAAAGACCAGAACATTGCACCTTGGTTCCATTTCACTTTAGGGACTGCCATAGCACTTGAGTGTTGTGACTTAGCTGGAACCACAGACTGATAGTGTTGTGACTCAGATGGGGTCTCAGAGTGACTCTGACGAGGATGATAGGATTCAGGTTCACAATCAGGTTCAAAATAATGTTCCTGTTGTAGACAGTGAGGAACAGGGTGTGCAAGTTCAGTTTCCCACAGCAGGGAATGATGTTTTTGATCCTGAAACTAGCCAGGTGCAAATTGACTCAGCAAAGGAGAACAGTTCTCAGCCTGAGAGTAGGCAGGAAGGCAATCAGGTTGTCACTAACGAGCAGCCTGACCTTGATGAAACGGGAATGTTAGATCGGGCTGACCGTTTGGAATTCAGAGTTCGAAGGAGTGTGAGAATAGCCAACAAGAAGGAGGTCAGAGGCCAAAGAAATGCTTTCATGTATTGCAAAGGGTATTAAGCAGTGTGTTTGAAAACAGACCTTTGTCAGAGCAACTTTTTGCTCAACCAAGCAGCTTGTGCTCGGTTGCCTGGATTATCTTATAGTTCTTGTGTCCATGGTCTTGGGACTTTGTCATGTTCTCATGAGAGATTGTTTTGTTGGTGCCTCTTGGAATCCTGCTTTACTGTGCTATGTTTTATTGATCTTTTGGAACATTATTGCTTTAATGTATTGTCGAAGGCTTTCATGGCCGGAATCACTGGGTTGCTGTAGGTTTTTCCGGGCTATATGGCCATGTTCTGGAGGCATTTTTTCTCCTGATGTTTCACCTGCATCTATGGCAAGCATCCTCCGAGGTAGTGAGGTCTGTTGGAAGTAGGAAAAATGGGTTTTATTACTTGTTTTTATGAACTTTTGTCTTTTACTTTTCAATAAACTACAAAGACTTCGGTCTGTGTGCAGTTTGGTGATTTCAGCAAGGTGAATCTACTCTGAGGTTTATTTGTCGTGTCAGGGCAACCAGTCAACTGTATTACATTTCTAACAGAACAAACAAACAAACAGACAAAACACAAAATTTGCAAGTTTGGTAGTTGATTAAATGTCCTTTGACCAGTATCTGGCCACTTGGAGTGCTTCTGGTGTTGCTGCAAGAAGGTCCTCCATTGTGCATGTGGCAGGGCTCAGGTTGCATTGCAGCAGGTGGTCAGTGGTTTGCTCTTCTCCACACTCGCATGTCGTGGATTCCACTTTGTAGCCCCATTTCTGAAGGTTGGCTCTGCATCTCGTGGTGCCAGAGCGCAGTCTGTTCAGCGCCTTCCAAGTCGCCCAGTCCTCTGTGTGCCCAGGGGAGAGTCTCTCATTTGGTATCAGCCATTGGTTGAGGTTCTGGGTTTGAGCCTGCCACTTTTGGACTCTCGCTTGCTGAGGTGTTCCAGCAAGTGTCTCTGTAGATACTCTGAGGTACAACATTGAGATTATTTCCACAGGAAGATCTCTAGATTGTTATGAATTGGACAGCCATTAGCTCAGAGATGAGAAGACCCTCCAGATATCATTGGACTGCATGTCCCAGTCATTCTACCCAGCATAGCCAATGGTAAGGAATGCTGAGAGCTGCAATCCAACCTAGTTTGCAGCATGGCATGATTTTTCCCACCTCTACGATCATGCAACTGACTGGTCGATCTTTGCACGAAACCCAACAGGATGTGTGTCTCTGCAACTCAAGTATTTTCTCTCTGAATGAAAAATGGACAATGCAATAAGGGTGAAACTCGGATGGTTGTGCAATGCAAGGACCAACCCCAGGCAAAATTAGCAGGAGCTACATTTAGCACATTACAATCTGGGGATAGGGATAGGCGGAAGAATTGCTGAATGCCCCCTCCTTATCATGCTGCTGCTGTTGCTGTAGACCCTGTCTTGCTTTTTCCCTCCCTTCTATTTATGCAACCGATTGTGCTATTCTTCACCTCTTGGCTATTTGAAAAAAATCCTTGCATTGTTCAGCTCCAGAGAAAACACCCCTCTGGAATGAATAGAAGTGGCCTAGATATCCAGCTCTGTGTTTTCTGTAGCGGCCCAGGGCCATTTCCCTTGCTACTTTTAGATGCTTCAGAGTCATATATCTTGAACCTGCGAAGAATGTGCCAAGGAGATAGTATGGTTTGGAAGGAGAAGGTGGAACATACAGGTTACCAACAAGAGAGGTTCTGTAGGTTTGTTCTTAAGTTGAATTGTTTGTAAGTTGTAACAGGTAAAAGCAAGCTTTAGGTATCATAGGGAGGGATTGACATGTCTATGGTATTTATTTTGCTATGTGTTCAGAAGATTTCCACCTCATAGAATCATAGATTCATAGAGTTGGAAGAGATCTCATGGACCATCCAGTCCAACGCCATTCTGCCAAGAAGCAGGAAAATTGCATTCAAAGCATCCCCAACAGATGGCCATCCAGCCTCTGTTTAAAAGCCTCCAAAGAAGGAGCCTCCATACAGTTGGAAGAGACGTCGTGGGCCATCCAGTCCAACTCCATTCGGCCAAGAAGCAGGAAAATCCCATTCAAAGCACCCCCGACAGATGGTCATCTGGCCTCTGTTTAAAAGCCTCCAAAGAAGGAGCCTCCACCACACTCCAGGGCAGAGAGTTCCACTGCTGAACAGCTCTCACAGGAAGTTCTTCCTCATGTTCAGGTGGAATCACCTTCCCTGTAGTTTGAAACCATTGTTCTGCATCCTAGTCTCCAGGACAGCAGAAAACAAGCTTGCTCCCTCCTCCCTATGACTTCCCCTCACATATTTATACATGGCCATCATGTCTCCTCTCAGCCTTCTCTTCTGCAGGCTAAACATGCCCAGCTCTTTAAGCCGCTCCTCATAGGCCTTGTTCTCTACTTTCAGTTCCTGTGAGAATTGGATTTTGGAAAATGTGTATTGTTATGGAAACAAGACTTGGTGAGAAAGCTTCAGTGGAGACCCCTTTCCCCCCTGATAATAACTCTTCCAGGAGTGAATTTCCTTTCCTAGGTGTAGACTCCTCTCACTTCCTGTTGTCTCACCCCTGTTTGTAACTATGAGTCATTTGTAAGTCAGATATTTTTAACTTGGGGACTGCCTGTGATATCGAGCTCTTTTGGGGGGCCCCTCCAGAGAGGAGAGCCCTAGGACTGCACCAAAGAGAGTCCTGGATACCTTGGTGAGATTTTTCCGGAAGCCAATCCAAGAGCGCAGGAATATTTTTAATGTGAAATCAGCTCACCAGAGGCGGAAGAAGTCCAGCGATCGAGGTTTATTTGCAATTCAGCTGAGTTGGATGCAACTGTAGGGATAGTTCCTCTACAAGCATACAGATACAAAGATTTCAGGCATTTTTATACAGTACAGGACAAAAGAAAGCAGTTTGACACCCCCGCCGCCCCTTGCCGGCCGGCTTGACGCTGATTGGCTGAGGCTGGAACAGCTGGGAGGAGGCTTGGCGGCCCGCCTCGGTTTTCAGCCAATCAGAACGTTCCCGCGCCTCGGGAGGGCCAATGGGCGCCCTCCGCTCGCTTCCGAGCCTGGGCCAATCAGGAGCGAGGAGGGCGGGACGGCCGCAGACAAAGGGGAAAGATGATGGGATTTGGATTTCCTGCCCGCTGGAATGCGGGCTTTGTCTGGGGCGGGAAAAGGGTGATATTTGGTAAACAAAGAGCTTTCCTGTCCTTGATGGGTCTGGCGAGTGATTTGAATGGGCTAGATCGATATCGGACCACCCGGAGGGTCAACAATATCTGGGTGAATTAATCAGTCTCTTTTTCCGAGGTCCTGCTGACCCCTCTTCCCTTGCTGGCCTAGCTCCGAGGGCTAGGGTTGGGGATCAGCAGCATTGTTCGTGCTGATGAGTCAATCAATGGGTGATTGAGGAAGAGGCTGGGGCTCTTCCCTCAGGCAGTACCTGGTCACGCCGGTTTTTGTGGGGCGAAGGTCAGGGGGGGTGAGGATACAGAGGAATTCATAAGAGTTACATATATCATAATCATAAGGCATAGGCATCTCTGACTTACAGGCATTTCATATTTGTACAACTCACAACCCATCCCAACCCCAGTTCATTACAGTAAGAAAATATTTTATTTATTCCATAAAAAAGAAAGAAAAGGAAAACTGGAAATCCCAAAGTCCGGGCGAAGGGGCTTGGAGGTGGAGGTCAGCCCATGGTCCGGGCTGGCCAACAGAAGATCGGTTCTTCCTTGAAGCAGGAGCTGGAGCTGAAGGGGGAGCTGGGTTCCACTGCTCTGTCCTTGGTAAAACTAGCGCTCCCAACCGAGGATCGGGCCTCCCTGCCCGACCCTCCTCTCCCAAGGCTCCCCCTTGGGCAGCGGCGGTGGGTCCCCGGCGGCGGGGACCATGCAGGAGCAAGCAGCAGCGAGCGGAATGCAGCGGTCCGGAAAAGCCGGCGAAAATTTGACAATCAGCTGTTGACTCGGCCAGATTTAATATTTAAACAAAAACAATTATTTCCCGGGTGCAGGAGTCCAAAATGAGAAAACCAAGATGGCAGTTAGTCTTAGAATTTAATGCAGAAAAATATGAAATTTGAACGGGGCCGATCCGCCATGTTGTTGTTTTGGCGGATAAGGGGGCCCATTAGGAAAACCTCCGTATCCACGGTTTTAACTAACGCAGATTTGGGGGCCCAGGGAGGCCGGGAAGGCATCCCCGGTGAGCTCACGGTTCCCCGGAGCTCAGAAAAAGGTTTATTTTATGTTAGAAAAGTTTCAGTCAGTAAAGGACACAAAGTATCAAGCGGAAAGGATTTAAAGTTTCAAATCTTAAGTGTTTTATTAGGGGCTTTGTTACAAAGAGAGAGAGGGGAAAGTGAAAGAAAAGCTTCTTGCAGCCTTGAGTTTAGCTTGAGCTGCTCGCTGGGGCACATTCCATCAGTCAGACCCAACTTGGCTCTCCGGAACTGCGGAACTCCCTGCTGCGGTTCAGACCAGCTTGAAGGCGGGAGATCCTGCCGCCTGGGGGGATATCACCTGTATTTGGAAATGGGTCCGAAAACAGAACATAGTTTTTATGGAAACAGATGCCTTATAACTGGATCTCTACATTTGTGGACTTCACTTTTGTGGAACTGATCATTTGTGGATTAGATTAAAATGTTCTCAAGAGGAACGTTTAAGTCCTCTAGAGCAGTGGTTCTCAACCTGGGGTCCCCAGATGTTTTTGGCCTTCAACTCCCAGAAATCCTAACAGCTGGTAAACTGGCTGGATTTCTGGGAGTTGTAGGCAAAAAACACCTGGGGACCCCAGGTTGAGAACCACTGCTCTAGAGCAACTGGAGGACCTTCTGCTGGAAGACCTAAAGTCATGTTAGAGAAACTAGAACCCCCATGACCAACAGAAAATACTTAAGGCCATCCAATTCCCTTCACCGGGGCAATCAAAGTCCTCCTGACAAAGAGCCATCCAGCCATAGATAGATAGATAGATAGATAGATAGATAGATAGATAGATAGATAGATAGATATGATTCACACACACACACACATATATAGTATCATAGATTTGAAAGGGACCCTAAAGAAGGACAATTATATGTTGCATGTTCCAGAGTAGGCAAACCAGACAATCTCCACATCAACACTGACAAAGAAACAGCAAGAAATACTGTTTACCCACAAGCACAAAGACATTACATATATTAGAAACCAACACTTTCTCATTACTTTATTTTCCAGATCACAGACTGGGCCACAGCAACGCGTGGCAGGGGACGGCTAGTAATAATTCTATATATATAAAAATGCTCTCTGCATAATTAGTTCTTTAAAAACAAAAGAACCAATGAACGAAGTCACACCAAATTTGGCAACAAAACATCTCACAACACAAGGAGTGACCATCACTCAAAAAATTATGATTTTGTCATTTGGGAGTTGTAGTTGCTGGGATTTATAGTTCACCTACAATCAAAGAGCATTCTGAACTTCACCAATGATGGAATTGAACCAAACTTGGCACACAGGACTTGCATGACCAACAGAAAATACTGAAGGGTTTGGTGGGCATTGACCTTGAGTTTGGGAGTTGTAGTTCACCTACATCCAGAGAGCACTGTGGACTCAAACAATGATGGATCTGGACCAAACTTGGCACAAATATTCCATATGCCCAAATACAAACACAGATGGAGTTTGGGGGAAATAGACTTTTGGGAGTTGTAATCACTGGGATTCACAGTTCACCTACAATCAAAGAGCATTCTGAACCACATGAACGACAGAATTGGGGCAAACTTCCCACACAGAACCCCCATGATCAACAGAAAATACTTAAGGTCATCCAATCTAACTCCCTTCATCAGGGCAAGAAAACATAATCAAAGTCCTCCTGACAAAGAGCCAGCCAGCCAGCCAGCCAGCCAGCCAGCCAGATAGATAGATAGATAGATAGATAGATAGATAGATAGATAGATAGATAGATAGATAGATAGATAGATACAATTCACACACACACATAGTATCATAGATTTGAAAGGGACCCCTAAAGAAGGACAGTTATATTTGCATGTTTCAAAGTGGGCAAACCAGACACTCTTGACATCAACACTGGCAAAGAAACAGCAAGAAATACTATTTACCCACAAGCATAAAGAAATTACAGATATTAGAAACCAACACTTTCTCATTACTTTATTTTCCAGATCAACAGAGTGGGCCGCAGCAATCTATAATGTTTTCTTTATGTTTTCTTAGCCGTCAAGTGTTTTGATGTAAACCCACTTGGTTGGCAGGATATGGCTTTTGTGAGTGACAATAATGGAGCAGAAATGTATACTTTTAACACTTTTGCAGCCCGCTTTATAGGGATTGTCCCACCCTCCGACAACAATAGATCATTCCTCGATCCCCGAGTCAACAGTTTCCTGAAAGGCGCTCCGGGCGAACGCCTGGACACAGGCAGCACATTGCAACCTGTCTAGCAAAACAAGCGCTTCCCAACGGAGGCTGGCGAAGGTTGTTTGTGTAAAGGGGAGTGCAAGGGAAGCCCATAGAAAGCCCACTTTGGTGGCGCCAAGGAATTCCAGGGAGAGCGTGCGTCCAGAGACGATCAGTCTGGGCATCCCTCCGCACACAATGGCCGCGTTTCCTCGCATTAATGCCGAGGCCCTTTTTATGTCGCCAGGCACAATGCGGACCCCACGATCTCCATCTGATAAAAAAAGGGAAAATGCCTATTTTGGAAACCTGATGTCAGGGGCGGGACGTGAGCCACTTCAGACACTGAAGAATGGAAATGGATGCACCGATTGTGCGCCTTGTGAGCATGGCCTCCGAAGGAGCTTCCTGGATTTTCAACCCACTTCTTACAAACTTCATTTTGTCGCCCCTTCCAAACATCAGTGCACAATTGGTGTGCGTTTAGACAGGAGGAAATAGGACTTGTTCCAAGATTTATGTGCCAGGGAAAAGGGGACAGATAAGAACAATCCCTCCGTTACATTTCTGTTGTGCCATGGTCTCCATCCTGTACCTTTTCTGTATTGCGTAGCAAGATTCGCCCCAAGCTTTCAGCACAGTAATCAGTCCATTAATCCAAAGCTTTCCAAACTGTGTTTCGTGACACAATAGTGTGTTGCTTATAGTCCCAGGTGTGTCACGTGAAAAGGCTGGTGCTGTTCAAGTGTATGTACTGTTTTCTCTTTTATAATTTGCACCATTTGTTGATTGAGTTGCAGTCATTGCAACTCAAATGGATACGTATCTAATTAAAAAAAGGAAGTCTGTTCACAATGATGTTTGTAGGAGCCTTCGGTAGCGCAATGGGTTAAACCCTTGTGCCGGCAGGACTGAAGATCGACAAGTCGCAGGTTCAAATCCGGGGAGAGCGTGGATGAGCTCCCTCTGTCAGCTCCAGCTCCCCATGTGGGAACATGAGAGAAGCCTCCCATAAGGATGGTAGAGCATCAAAACATTCCCTGGGCAACATCCCCTGGGCAACGTCCTTGCAGACGGCCAATTCTCTTACATCAGATGCGATTTGGAGTTTTCTCAAGTCGCTCCTGGCACAAAAAAAAATGTTTGCAATCAATGCCCTGGAGCAGCTATAAAGGAAACTGCACAGGAATCAAGTGCAGTACATAAGAAGTGTAGAGGAAATATTTCCAAACCTCATTTATACAGTAAAGATCATATCAGACTTATATGTATTATATATTTGTGTGTGTGTATACATACACAAACATTATATATATAGATACAGATAAGTAAAGGTAAAAGTTTCCCCTTGACATTAAGTCTAGTTGAGTCCGACTCTGGGGGGTGGTGCTAATCTCCATTTTTAAACCAAAGAGCCAGCATCGTCCATAGATGTCTCCAAGGTCATGTGGCCTGCACGAGTGCAAGGAGCACCGTTACCTTCCTACATACATTTGCATGTTTTTGAACTGGAGCCCCCAGTAGCTGCTGAACTTTCTGACCAAAAGGTTACAGGTTGAAATCCGAGGAGCAGGGTAAGCTCTCACCGTTAGCCCCAGCTTCTGCCAACCTAGCAGTTTGAAAACATGCAAATGTGAGTAGATAATAGATACCTCTTTTGTGGTAAGGTAACAGTGCTCCATGCAGTCATGCCAGCCATATGAACTTGGAGTCGTATACGGACAATGCCGGCTCTTCGGCTCTTCTCAAGGTTGGAATGAGGAAGGAACAAGTCCTTTGGGACTACATAGCATCAATAGGATATGCTACATTCTCGGGGGTTTAGGTGCTAAAGATCTCTGCAAAAGTGAGCAAAAATATAAATACAGAAAACACTGCCATTTTTTGAACCAGAAAGAACACCTTCCTAGGAATCTCCAGGTCCTCAAACACAACACCGGAGGATCCAGAGATTGTGTCATAATATTGTTACTTGCCTTGAGTCCCTATGGGGAGAAAGATTGGATAACAACAACAACAACAACAACAACAACAACAACAACAACAACAACATGCTCTGGCAGAATGTGTAAAGGAAAACCAAGAACCTGCTTTAATTGAAGTCAGTAATTGGAAACTTCTCAAATCACAGCAGACAAAGAGTCAGGACAAGAAAACTGCACTCCAAACCAGAGCTGACAGCTGGCACAACAAAGTTTACATGGGCAGTTCCTTGACAAAATTGAAGGAAAAGTTGACAAGGAGAAGACCTGGTTATGGTTCATGAATGGAACCCTGAAGAAGGAGACAGAAGAAGGCCTGATTGTTGCAGCCCAGGAGAAAGCCATCAGAACCAATGCAGTTAAGGCCAGGATTGAAAAATCAGCTATGACCCAAAATGCAGACTGTGCAAAGAAGCGGATGAAACCAAGGATCATATCGTCAGCTGTTGCAAGAAAATTGCACAGACGGACTACAAACAAAGGCACAACTCTGTGGCCCAGATGATTCACTGGAACTTATGACAGAAGTACTACCTGCCACTAGTAAAGAACTGGTAAGGGGATCATAAACCTGCAAAGGGAGTGGAAAATGAACATGCAAAAATACTGTGGGACTTTCGAATCCAAACTTAAAAAGTTTTGGAACACAATACACCAGACCTCACGATTGTGGAAAAGAAAAAAAGTTTGGATTATTGATGTCGCCATTCCAGGTGACAGTCAAATTGACGAAGAACAACAGGAAAATCTCAGCTGTTATCAGGACCTCAAAATTGAACTGCAAAGGCTCTGACATAAACCAGTACAGGTGGTCCCAGTGGTAATGGGCACACTGGGTGCAGTGCCAAAAGATCTCAGCCGGCGTTTGGAAACAATAAACATCGACAAAATCACTATCTGTCAACTGTAAAAGGCCACCTTACTTGGATCTGCGTGCATCGTTCAAAAATATATTACACGTTCCTTGACACTTGGGAAATGTTTGGCTTGTGATTTTTGTGATTCGAAATCCAGCATATAGATCTCGTTTGCTGTGTCATACTGTGTTTTTGTGTCAATAAAATAATAGTAGTAGTCTTCCAATATAGGGCCAGGCTATAGTACAGCTGAAAAATCACCAGCAATGATAAGATCTACCAACTGAAAGGTTGCCAGTTTGAAGCCCTGATTTGGCGTGAGCACCTGTCAGCCCAGCTTACTGATGACCTAAACAAGCAGGGGAGGTATTTTACAACACCATAAAGAAAAAAGATCAGAAAATCCCCAGCGACCAAAAGGAAGGAGGAAGTCCTGATGGCTTTCATCATAGAGGATGGAGTGACAGCACCCTCCTATGGCTGGATTCGAGCACAATATTCAAAGGCGCCAAAAAGCTGGACGTCGACACAACATACCTCCTTTCTGTCCTGTCTATCTCTGCATTGTCTATCCAAAACAGCACTGAATGGACGAACCCAGAGGGTGCTCACCAATGCTTCCTCTTCATCTTGGAAAGAAGTGACAAGTGGAGTGCCGCAGGGTTCCGTCCTGGGCCCGGTCCTGTTCAACATCTTTATTAATGACTTAGATGAAGGGCTAGAAGGCAGGATCATCAAGTTTGCAGACGACACCAAATTGGGAGGGAGATCCACTACTCCAGAGGACAGGAGCAGGATTCAAAACGATCTTGACAGATTAGAGAGATGGGCCAAAACTAACAAAATGAAGTTCAACAGTGACAAATGCAAGATACTCCACTTTGGCAGGAAAAACGAAATGCAAAGGTACAGAAGAGGGGACAATGCCTGGTTCGAGAGTAGTACGTGTGAAAAAGATCTTGGAGTCCTCGTGGACAACAAGTTAAGCATGAGCCAACAATGTGATGTGGCGGCAAAAAAAGCCAATGGGATTTTGGCCTGCATCAATAGGAGCATAGTGTCTAGATCTAGGGCAGTCATGCTACCCATGCTCTATTCCGCTTTGGTTAGACCACACTGGAATATTGTGTCCAATTCTGGGCACCACAATTCAAGAGAGATATTGACAAGCTGGAATGTGTCCAGAGGAGGGCGACTAAAATGATCAAGGGTCTGGAGAACAAGCCTATGAGGAGCGGCTTAAGGAGCTGGGCATGTTTAGCCTGAAGAAGAGAAGGCCGAGAGGAGATATGATAGCCATGTATAAATATGTGAGAGGAAGCCACAGGGAGGAGGGAGCAAGCTTGTTTTCTGCTTCCTTGGAGACTAGGACGCGGAACAATGGCTTCAAACTACAAGAGAGGAGATTCCATCTGAACATGAGGAAGAACTTCCTGACTGTGAGAGCTTCAGCAGTGGAACTCTCTGCCCCGGAGTGTGGTGGAGGCTCCTTCTTTGGAAGCTTTTAAACAGAGGCTGGATGGCCATCTGTCAGGGGTGATTTGAATGCAATATTCCTGCCTCTTGGCAGAATGGGGTTGGACTGGATAGCCCAGGAGGTCTCTTCCAACACTTTGATTCTATGATTCTATGATTATATGAATGTTTGCCATGTATGTGTACTGTGATCCACCCTGAGACCCCTTGGGAAGATAGGGCGGAACATAAATAAAGTGTTATTATAATTATTAACGCTTGTCGATTTACACTAGAGTACCTTTGTATTCCTAGAGAGCGCATTTGAATGAAATCCGTAATCATCAAATCCATAAAGATCAAGCTTGCAAGTGTGGAGAGCTGACTGTACTGCACATAAAAGGATGCTTTCTGTGGCTTAGGCATTTCTCTCTTTTTGTCCTGCTTCTCAGAGACAGGTTCAGTGACTGTGATCCAGGGGATGTGTTCAGGACTGCAGCTGGTTGTGTTAATGAGAAAAAAGGGTTCATGGCTTTAGAGAGAATTGGTGAAGGGAACAGTCCTGGCGGGTGGAACGGAGTGCAGAAGAGCGCAACAAGGGACTTCAGAGGGGGACTCGAATGTTATTAAATTTCCACACCTCCTTCAACAAAGGACAGAACACAGTCTTCCAGACATCCCGAGAGCTTTGTGAATTCAGCGGAGGTTTTAGGGTTGCGTCCCTCTCTGCCTCGCTCTTCCTGGGGCTCCAAATTGCATATTCTCCAAACATAGATTTCCAAGCCAGCCTTCCCCAGTGTCTCATGTCGCTCATACCTAAAATTAATTCCTGGCATCAACATCACAGTAAAGAAAAACTCAGTACTGAATGCCAGGGAGGCAATCTGAAAAGAACAGAAAAAGGGGAAGGAAAGATGCACACAATGCCCCTCCTTCAGATTCAAGTTGTTTTCATATTTTAAACAAATGCCCACCTTTCTTTATCACTTTGCTTTTGCAATTAGGAAGAGCTGGGGGACGGATTTGGGTGGAAAATTGGTGTCATGGTTCACTAGATTCATAGTGGATTGAGCATTGGATGAACACTCTGGAAACCAACGTTTGAATCCCCATTCAGCTATGGAAACCTATTGGACGAGTTGCACATTGTCAACCCTAGAAATCCCTAAATTAGTAATAACCTGAAGGTACAACAAAGATGACTACAACAGGTTTATGGAAAATGTTCCCTAGGAAGATGGAAAATTCTTTGGGCATCTCCAGGAGAAGATATAGACTTACTTTGGCATCTCCAGGAGAAGATGGAAACTGCTAGGGAACATGGAAATTTCCATGGGCTTTTCCAGGAGAAGTTAGGAACTTGTATAAAGAAAATGGAAACTTCTATGGACATCTCCAGAAGAAGATGGAAACTCTAAAGACAATGGAAACTCCTTTGGGCATCTCCAGAAGAAGATGGAAACTTCTAAAGAAAATAGAAAATTCTATGGAAAAATCCCTTGGGCATCTCCAGAAGATGATGGGAACTTCTAAAGAAGATGGGAACTTCTAGAGAAGATGGGAACTTCCATGGACATCTCCAGGAGAAGATGGGAACTTCTAAAGAAGATGGGAACTTCTAGAGAAGATGGGAACTTCCATGGGCATCTCCAGGAGAAGATGGGAACTTCTAAAGAAGATGGGAACTTCCGTGTGGCATCTCTAGGAGAAGATGGGAACTTCTAAAGAAGATGGGAGCTTCCATGGGCATATCCAGGAGAAGATGGGAACTTCTAAAGAAGATGGGAACTTCCGTGTGGCATCTCCAGGAGAAGATAGGAACTTCTAAAGAAAATGGAAAATCCTATGGAAAATCCTTTGGGCATCACCATTAGAAGATGGGAACTTCTAAAGAAAATGGAAAATCCTATGGAAAATCCTTTGGGCATGCCCAGGAGAAGCTGGAAATTTTCATGGGCATCTCCAGGAGAAGATGGGAACTTCTAAAGAAGATGGGAACTTCCGTGTGGCATCTCCAGGAGAAGATGGGAACTTCTAAAGAAGATGGAAACTTCCGTGTGGCATCTCCAGGAGAAGATGGGAACTTCTAAATAAGATGGAAACTTCCATGGGCATATCTAGGAGAAGATGGGAACTTCAAAAGAAGATGGGAGCTTATAGAGAAGATTAAAATTTCCATTGGCATCTCCAGGAGAAGATGGGAACTTCTAGAAAGAAGATGGAAACATCCAATGGCATCTCCAGGAAACCTTCCTAATCCAAGACACCTTTAGTTGTTCTCTTGAAGGTTTAGTGGGAATAGATATCCTAGCAGCTCCCTCATCCAACAATTCCCAAATTGTTAACTTCTTTGGATAGAATAACGAAATAATGGACCTTGGAAGGGAAAAATATGGAAAAATAAGGTGAAACAGACTTCCGAAATCTGCTGGAGTGGAAACCATAGTCATACAAGGGCAGATATGCTAAATCAACAACAAACCAAATCTACCATGATGTCTTCTCATAAGATTTCCATTGTAAAGGACATTCAGAAGTAATGACCAGTGCCTCCTCCTGCCTTATCTTTGAAAAACTATCCATTAGTGTCAGCGTCCCATCTTCTGCTGTCCAGTAGCTGTTTGGCACGTTTGTCTGGTTCTAAAGCAAAAGCCTGTCTGATATAGGAGACCATATCAGTAGCAATAACCCCATGCCATCCAGTAGCATGCAATTATAGAGCAAGAGAGCAGGAAGAGGAAAGAATGGGACACATATTGCCAGGGCAAGTCATTATGATGTGTTGTAACAGTCATTTTCTTGTGCCGTAATGCCATATTGTTCCATCTGTTTGTGCACAATGGAGACTGAATTCAGACGAAGGTAATAAATGTTCAGTTGCAATGGTAAGACGTTTGCTTTTGTAATTCACTTTGCCATTTCCTGGGTCTTTTTTGCTCCCTAGCGTGTGGACAATTCAGGTATATTTCTCTTTCCCTGCAGAATGCAACTGCATAATTTTTATTCCTATTTTCCTGATCAAGTTTATGCTGAATGCAGGGCCTCCAGCTAAATAATCCCCAAAAAGTCCAGCGTCTTTTTGAATCATGGGATCTAGAGTTGGAAGAGACTCCAAGGATTTTGCCTTTGTTATCAGAGGAAAAAGTAATATTTTACAAGTATAGAGTAAAAAGGTAAAGGTAGTTCCCTGACATTAAGTCCAGTCATGTCTGACTCTGGGGTGTGGTGCTCATCTCCATTTCTAAGCCGAAGAGCCAGCGTTGTCCGTAGACACCTCCAAGGTCATGTGGCAGGCATGACTGCATGGAGCGCCGTTACCTTCCCGCCGGAGCGGTACCTATTGATCTACTCACATTTGCATGTTTTCGAACTGCTAGGTTGGCAGAAAAGTATAGAGTAGGGAAGTGTTTATACATACATTGTGATTTGGCCCATTATTACCAACCTTTGAGATGAGACTGCTGGAATTTTAAATTAAATACTCTCTATGACAGCGTTTCGTAACCTGGGGTCGGGACGTCGGGGTCATGAGGGGGAGTCAGAGCGATCGCCAAAGACCATCAGAAAACACAGTATTTTCTGTTGGTCCTGAGGGTTCTGTGTGGGAAGTTTGGCCCAATCGTTGGTGGGTTCGGAATGCTCTTTGATTGTAGGTGAACTATAAATCCCAGCAACTACAACTCTCAAATGTCAAGATCTATTTTCCCCAAACTCCACCAGTGTTCACATTTGGGCATATTGAGTATCTGTGCCAAGTTTGGTCCACATCCATCATTGTTTGAGTCCACAGTGCTGTCTGCATGTAGGTGAACTACAACTCCAAAACTCAAGGTCAATGCCCACCAAACCCTTCCAGTATTTCCTATTGGTCATGGGAGTTCTGTCAGGCAAGTTTGGCCCAATTTTATCATTGGTGAGGTTCAGAATGATCTTTGATTGTAGGTGAACTATAAATCCCAGCAACTACAACTCCGAAATGTCAAGGTCTATTTGATCCAAACTCCACCAGTATTCATGTTTGGGAATATTGAGTATAAATGCCAAGTTTGATCCAGATACATTGTCTGAGTCAACAGTGCTCTTTGGATATAGGTGAACTACAACTCCAAAACTCAAGGTCAATACCCACCTAAACCTTCCAGTATTTTATGTTGGTCATGGGGGTTCAGTCAGGCAATTTTGGCCCAATTCTATCCTTGGTGAGGTTCAGAATGATCTTTGATTGTAGGTGAACTATAAATCCCAGCAACTACAACTCCCAAATGACAAAATCAATCCCACCCAAACCCACCAGTATTCAAATGTGGGTGTAATCGGGTATTTGTGCCAAATTTGGTCCAGTGAATGAAAATACATCTTGCATATCAGATACTGACATTACGATTCATAGCAGTAGCAAAATTGCAATTATGAAGCAGCAATGAAAATAATGTTATGTTTAGGGGTCACCACAACATGAGGAAATGTATTAAGGGGTCGGCATTAGGAAGGTTGAGAAACATGGTTCTACAAAAAAAAAAAAAAAAAAAAAACAATAAAAAAAAAAAAAAAAAAAAAAAAAAAAAAAACAAAAAAAAAAAAAAAAAAAAAAAAACGAAGAAAAAAAAGAAGAAGAAAAAGAAGAAGAAAAAAAACAAAAAAAAAATAAAAAAAAACAAAAAAAAATTTTTTTAAAAAAAACTAAAAGGTGGTCAGTTGAAACATTCACACCTAGCTCCAGCAGACAAAAGTCCTTTGTCCCACCCTGGTCATTCCACAGATATATAAACCCATTTTCCTACTTCCAACAGACCTCACTACCTCTGAGGATGCTTGCCATAGATGCAGGCGAAACGTCAGGAGAAAATGCCTCTAGAACATGGCCATATAGCCTGGAAAAACCTACAACAACCTAGTGATTCCGGCCATGAAAGCCTTCGACAATACATAGTCACAAACTGTTGCTTTCCGGACCCACAATTGTAACTTCTCTCTCTTTTTTCCAGCAGAAAGCGAAAGCACTGGCTGCGTTTTATTACACACATCGAGAAAAGTAAGTGCAACAATGTTTTGTTTCATTTCTTAATGAACTTCCCTTAATTACTCTTCCAGCATAAATATGTTTTGCAGGGGTTTGCATGGCCTCATTTTTCCCCATTTAGCAGCCGCATTCAAAGAGCGCCAAGGTGTGGAAAGCTTGCCTTCTGTTCAAACTAGGTTAGGCCTCTCTGTCTATCTTCCGGTCTTTCTGTTTTGAAACCTGAGTTTCCAAAGTTCTTTGTTCCTAGCTGCATTGTCAGAGAAATAACCGATCCCTTCATCACTTCTTGGTAAGGCAGTCGATCATTTTCACCTAGAATGAAAGTTCCTTGCAAAGAAGAGAAGGCATTCTCTTCCTTTTTGTAGCTGAAGCTGATAATAATCCCAGGAAAGCCCACAATCTGCAAATCGTGGAGGGTGAGAATTTTGGGGTTCAAAGCTGAATTATGTTCCAGTACATTAAGGGCAATGGATCCTTAATTTTCTTGGAAGCTAAGCAGGGTCAG
Source organism: Anolis sagrei ordinatus (assembly GCF_025583915.1). Classification (NCBI taxonomy): domain Eukaryota; kingdom Metazoa; phylum Chordata; class Lepidosauria; order Squamata; family Anolidae; genus Anolis; species Anolis sagrei. Next base: position 200,036,034 of record NW_026847549.1, on the reverse strand, counting down.
TCCTGGTTAGTACTTGGGTGGGAGACCGCACACAAATACCAGATGCTCTAGACTAGGTGTGGGCCTGGAGATGGGTAGGGGAAGGATGCAGCCCCTTGGGCTCTTTCCTCAGGCCCTCCTCACTCTCAACATCCTCTCCTTCCTTCCTTCTCACTTTCTTTACTCCCCTTCCTTCCTCCCTTCCTTCCTTCTTTCTCTTTTGTCTTTTCTTCCTTCTCTCTTCCTTCCCTCCCTCCTTCCATTACCTTCACCCTTCTATACTTCCCTTTCTTGTCTCTCTTTTCTTCCTCCTTCCCTCCCTCCCTCCCTTACCTACCTCCTTCTTTCTCCCTCCTTCTCTCTATCTCTTTCTCCTTCCTTCCTTCTTTTTCTTTCCTTTCCTTTCCTTTCCCTTCCCTTTCTTTTCCCTTTCCTTTCCTTTCCTTTCCTTTCCTTTCCTTTCCCTTCCCCTTCCTTCCCTCTTCCTTCCTTCCTTCCTTCCTTCCTTCTTCCTCCTTCCTTCCTCTTCTCTTCTCATTCCTCTTTCCTTCCTTCCTTCCTTCCTTCCTTCCTTCCTTCCTTCCTTCCTTCCTTCCTTCCTTCCTTCCCTTCTTCCCTTTTGTCTTCTTCTTTCTCTTCCCCTCCTTCCTCCCTCCCTCCCTCCTCTTCTCCCTCCTCCCCTCCTCCCCTCCCTTCCTTCCTTCTTCCTTCCTTCCTTTTCTTTCCTTTTCTCTTTCCTCCCTTCCTTCCCCTTCTCTCTTCCTTCCTCCCCTCCCTCCCTCCTTCCCTTCCTCCCTTCCTTCCTTCTTTCCTTCTTCCTCTTTTCTTTTCTTCTTTCCTCTTTCCTCTCCTTCTCCCCTCCCTCCTTCTCTCTCCCTCCCTCTCCTCCCTCCCTCCTCCCTCCTTCTTCTTTCCTTCCTTCCTCTCCTCCCTTTTGTCTTTTCTTCTCTTTCTCTTTCCTCCTCCTTCCTCTCCTCCCCTCCTTCTCTCTTCCTTCCTCCCTCCCTCCCTCCCTCCCTTCCTTCCCTTCCTTCCTTCCCTTTTGTCTTTTCTTCTTTTCTCTTCTCCTTCCATCCTTCCATCCCTCCACTCCCTTCTACTCTTCCTTCCTTCCTCCCTTCCTCCCTTCCTCCCTTCCTCCCTTTTCCTTCCTTCCCTTTCTTTCTTCTTTTCCTTCCTCTCCTTCCTCCCTTCCTCTTCCTTCCTTCCCTCCCTCCTCCCTCCTCCCTCCTTCCCTCCCTTCCCTTCCCTTCCTTCCTTCCTTCTTCCTTCCTTCCTTCCTTCCTTCCTTCCTTCCTTCCTTCATTCCTTCCTTCCTTCCTTTCTGCCCTTTTCTTTCTTTTTCTTCTTTTCTCTTTCCTCCTTCCATCCTTCCATCCTCCCCCTTCTACTCTTCCTTCCTTCCTCCCTTCCTCCCCTCCCTTCCTTCTTTCCTTCCTTCCCTTTTGTCTTTTCTTCTTTTCTCTTTCCTCCATCCTTCCATCCCTTCTACTCTTCCTTCCTTCCTCCCTCCCTCCCCCCTTCCCTCCTTCCTTCCTCCTTCTTTCCTTCCTTCCTTCCTTTTGTCTTTCTTCTTTTCTCTTCTCCTCCTCCTCTTCCATCCCTCCACTCCCTTCTACTCTTCCTTCCTTCCTCCCTTCCTCCTCCCTTCTTTCTTCCTTCCTTTCTTTTCTTCTTTCTCTTTCCTCCTCTTCCTCCCTTCTTTCTTTCCTTCCTTCCTCCTCCTTCCTTCTTTCCTCCCTTTCCTTTCCTTCTTTCCTTCCTCTTCCTTTTTCTTTCTTCTTTTCTCTTTCCTCTCCTTCCATCCTTCCTCCCTCCCTCCTTCTCTCTTCTTTCCTTCCTTCCTTCCTTCCTCCCCTCCCTCCCTTTCTTCCTCCTTCCTTCCTTCTCTCTTCCTCTCCTTCCTCTTCCTTCTTCCTCTTCTCCCTCTTCCCTTCCATCCTTTCATTCTTCCTTCCCTCTTTTCTCCCTCCTTCCTTCGTTTGACAACTAGTTTGGCATCAAAGACCAAAGACACTTTAATATGACACTTCCTACTATTCCACACTATTGCGCCATAGCATATAACATTTATTTATTTATTTACTGTATTTGTATACCGCCTTTCTCAGCCGATTGACGACTCAAAGCGGTTTCCAACAAATCAGTATACATAAAACATAATAGATAAAAAACATTAACAGCATAAGACATCACAAAAACAATAAAAGCAACATCATCAGTGTCTCATTATTCTCAAGCATTGTCCAGTTCCATTGTTAGGTTCTTCGATTTCCTATATTAGCTACTCTGTATTTGTAAACACTTGCTTGAATAGCCACGTTTTAACTTGCCTCCAAAACTTCAAGAGGGAGGGAGCAGATCTGATTTCCCTAGGGAGGGAGTTCCATAGCCGAGGAGCCACCACTGAGAAGGCCCTGTCTCTCGTCCCCGCCAAACGTGCTTGTGACGAAGGCGGGACCGAGAGCAGGACCTCCCCAGATGATCTTAAAGACCTCAGTGGTTCATAAGGGGAGATACGCTCGGACAGGTAAGTTGGTGTCAAACTTCATTAGTTTGTAGTGTAGTTTTTAAGTCAAACAAGACATTGCTGAGCATTTTACATTTCTAGGTTCGGAATCTTGAATGATCCCTATAAAGTTTAGACTAAAACACAGAGCGGTCTTACTTTTCCACTAACATTAACCACCATTGTCTGTCCCGCATTTCTATAATTACTTTTTTATAACATAACTAGCCATCCCCTGCCATGCATTGCTGTGGCCCAGTCTGTGTATATGTGTTTTGTGTCTGTATATATGCATGTGTGTGTATATATATTTGTGTATATATGTGTGTTTGTCTATATATGTGGTTTTGCGCATGCGTTGTAATGGGTTTTTTTTGTGGGGGGTTGCTTTTTAAGTCCCTTCTGCTGTGTTTTTCGGTGTTTTTATGAGTGATGGTCACTCGTTGGCCTGAGAGGTGTATTGTGTCCAAATTTGGTGTCAATTCGTTCAGTGGTTTTTGAGTTATGTTAATCCCACAAATGAACATTACATTTTATTTATATAGACTAGCCGTCCCCTGCCACAACTTGCTGTGGCCCACATGGGGGTTCTGTGTGGGAGGTTTGGCCCAATTCTATTGTTGGTGGGGTCCAGAATGGTCTGTGAGTGTAGGTGAACTATAAATCCCAGCAACTACAACTCCCAAATGTCAAGATTCTATGTTCTCCGTCAGTGTATTGTCGAAGGCTTTCCACCAGTCTTCACATTTGGGCATATTGAGTCTTCGTGTAGAGTTTGGTCCAGATCCATCATTGTTTGAGTCCACAGTGATCTGGATGTAGGTGAACTACAACTCCAAAACCAAAGGACACTGCCCACCAAACCCTTCCAGTATTTTCTGTTGGTCATGGGAGAACAGTGTGCCAAGTTTGGTTCAATTCCATCGTTGGTGGGGTTCAGAATGCTCTTTGATTGTAGGTGAACTATAAATCCCAGCAACTACAACTCCCAAATGACAAAATCAATTTTTTGAGTGAAGGACATACATTGGGTTGTTAGGTGTCTTGTGTCCAAATTTGGTGTCAAATCGTCCAGTGGTTTTTGAGTTCTGTTAATCCCACAAATGAACATTACGTTTTTATTTGTATAGATTACCAGACCCTTGACACCATATCCTGGCAAGTTGAGACAATATATTATCTGAATCAGATTATATGATGAATTTAATGATATCTAGCTATAGCTGCACGTTTTGCCTCCCTTCTTGCGTGCCTCAACTTGGGCGGCAATTGCCGTATTACGATCGTAAAGGAAAGTTAAATTTCCTGTTTCGGAAAGTCAGATTTTAAAAAATGACTTTTCTCAAGCTTTAATCTCCTCCTGCCCTCAAAGGTCTACAATGGCACAATGCCTTTGATGGATATGGTCAAGTCTTTATGTATCCTGGCCCTTTTCCTTTCCCAATCAGCCGTGGCAACTATGCGCAAGGAATGCGCCGAATCCAGAAATATGTGTAGCTCCATCAATTGGGTGGGGAGGAAGTGTGCCTTGATCCGGACCCAGGTCTTGCACCCAGGGTGGAGTTGGCCATACACCTTAGTTGACAAGGCTCACGTAAAGTCCCATTGAATCTTCGTGCTCCTAAAAGTCAATGAATTTATGGGTGGGATTTATAACTTTGCTGAGAGTTTGATCCTGGACATTTGCAACCGAGATCAAACCTTCTGGCAAACTTACTTACTTACTTACTTACTTACTTAGGCGATCCCTCGTTGGCCGAGTAGGATAGTCTTCCAGGATCAGTGTTCTGGTGGGTCCGTAGGTGGCTGTGGAGCCCTATTCTTGATCTGCATCTTCTTCCACACTGAGGGCATTGGTTTCCAGGTGGAAGGCGGTCCCGGTTGGGGTTGTCTTGACACGCCTTCCTCTTGGCGTTTCTCTCTTTTGCCCTCCATTCATGCCTCTTCAAATTCTGCAGCACTGCTGGTCACAGCTGACCTCCAGCTGGAGCACTCAAGGGCCAGGGCTTCCCAGTTCTCAGTGTCTATGCCAGAGTTTTTAAGGTTGGCTTTGAGCCCATCTTTAAATCTCTTTTCCTGTCTACCAACATTCTGTTTTCCATTCTTGAGTTCAGAGTAGAGCAACTGCTTTGAGAGACGGTGGTCGGGCATCTGGACAACGTGGCAGGTCCAGCGGAGCTGATGGCGAGGACCATCGCTTCAATGCTGGTGGTCTTTGCTTCTTCCAGCACGCTGACGTTTGTCCACCTGTCTTCCCAGGAGATTTGTAGGATTTTCCGGAGGCAGCACTGATGGATTCATTCCAGGAGTTGCATGTGATGTCTGTAGACAGCCCACGTCTCTCAGGTGTATAGCAGGGTTGGGAAGACAATAGCTTTATAAACAAGCGCCTTGGTCTCCCTACAGATGTCTCAGTCCCCAAACACTCTCTGCTTCATTGGGGAAAATGCTACACTCACAGAGCTCAGGTGGTGTTGTATTTCAGTATCGATGTTGACTTTTGTGGAGAGGTGGCTGCCAAGGGAGCGGAAATGGCAAACAAACTAGTCCAGTGTGGGCTAGGTAAAACTATGGTTAGGTTGTATCTGTAATTGGTTAAGTGAACAAACCCAGAGGGCAATTTTCCCCAATGCTTCCTCTTCATCCTGGAAAGAAGTGACAAGAGGAGTGCCATCAGCAGGGTTCTGTCCTGGGCCTGGTCCTGTTCAGGATCTTGATTCATGACTTAGATGAAGGGTTAGAAGGCGTGATCATGAATTTCTATCAAATGTATATACCGGTAACCTCATGTTTCTGTATTTACATTATGTTGTGCCTAAACAGATTAGAGAGATGGGCCAAAACTAACAAAATGAAGTTCAACAGTGACAAATGCAAGATACTCCACTTAGGCAGAAAAAAATGAAAAGGAAAGGGCCTGAGGCCGGGAATTGTGGGAATTGAAGTCCAAAACACCTGGAGGACCGAAGTTTGCCCATGTCTGACTTAGAGCCATATTGGATTGTGGGCTTTGCTGGGATTCATTCTGATGAAGGCACAGGTGCAGGGCCTGAGAATGTAATTACCTTTGAACCTCAAGTCCAGTCACAGGAGTTGGAATCATCCTCTCTAAATAAGGAATCTAACTAAGACGAGTTGATGAGAAACTCTCATGGGAAAGCCCCTGGCAATATTGACCCAAGCAAAGAAGTTCGCTTGCAGATTAGAGCAGAGAGCCAGCTTTGTAGATCAAGACAGCTTCCTGGGAAGCAGAAATTCCAGGGCAGACATTATGCTTTTATGTCTGTTTATTAGGCGGTAACGGAACACTCAGTTCAGGCAACATGGCTTTCAAGTACAGCTAAGCCTGGGTTCTCTAGTTCTTGTTTCAAGTCTTGGTTTTGGATTTAAGTATTTTGGGAGTTTTCCATGTTCTTGTTTTGTATTCTTGTTTAAGTTTTGCATATGGACTTAAGCTGTCTTTGTATTTTGGGACTATGTTTTTTTTGGAGTTATAAGAGATCATTGATTGCTGACTTTTTGGATTCTACACCTTATTTCATGATTCCCACTTTTTTTACTATATATCTTTTTTGTGTTTTTGCAATAAACTAATTGCTTCTACTCTGAATTCTTGTGTGATGCTATGGTCATAGGTAGCTTCAGGCCTGGGTTGTGACAAGCTACCATTTTCCATTTGGTGTGCAGTGCTTTTCTAGACAATTAAAAGCAGAGGTTGCCATGTTGGTCTTCACAAAGATGAATCAACTGAACTTTTAAAACATTATAATGGTATATCAAACCAAGTTATAACTAATGCATTCTATGTTCTGTAACAAAGTGGCTTCCAGTCTATAAAACGTCTCATTGTGTCTTCTCGAAAGTTTTCATGGCCAGAATCACTGTGTTCTTGTGAGTTTTCCAGGCTGTATGGCCATGTTCCAGAAGCATTATCTCTAGACATTTTGCCTGCATCTGTGGCAGTATTTTTAAAAACTCTAAAATCAGGACAGTAAATAAAGAACAATACGCAAAAATATTGATCTACTCACATTTGCATTCCAGACAAGAAACAATAAAAAAAAGGATTCCCCCAGACAGTAAAAAGCTAGACCATGAAACTCCTAAATGCTAACCAAGCTGGCAAGTTGAAACATTCACACTTACCTCAAACAGACAAGAGTTCTTTCTCCCACCCTGGACATTCCACAGATATATAAACCCCATTTTCCTAGTTTCCAACAGACCTCACAACCTCTGAGGATGCCTGCCATAGATGCAGGTGAAATGTCAGGAGAGAATGCTTCTGGAACATGGCCATACATCCCAGAAAACTCACAACAACCCAGTCTCATTATGTCTTTTCCTGCCCCTTATTATTTGGCTGATGATAATAATAATAATAACAACAACAATTCTATTTATTACCCACCTCCCTTTTAACTCAAGGAGGCACACAACATAGTCAAAGACATCTCTAAAAACACATGTTAAAACATAATTAAAATGCAAGCCTAAAAGTAAATATTAAAAGATAAATATATTAAAATACATTACACAAAAGGTAACATAGAGTGTGATTTTAAGGGGGATTTGAAAATAACTTTTAAGGGGAAATTCTGCAGTCTGGTCCTAAGCCATGTAAAGTTAATATGGAGGTCAAAACCAGAATTTTCGATTGTGCTTGGAAACAGTCCAGTCATCAATTAAGGGATCGTAATGAGCCATTTCTGTTTGTTTGCTTGTTTTGCATGCAGTACCTAAAATTAAAGAATTTTGAGGAGGAAGTCCGAGCGCACCGGGACCTGGACGGGTTCCTGGCCAGAGCCAGTATCATCCTGGACGAGACGGCAACCTCTCTGGACGATGTCCTCCGGGAGATGTTGAAACACTTTGCCGAAGACTCGGACAACGCAGAGCCCAGCTGCAACTTCGACAAAATCATGAGCACTTTATTCACCGATTCAGGAACCCCTCGAGAAGGGAATGGTAAGATGGGCACTCATTCTCCTTGTTTGTCTCAGCTGAAAACTATGAATAATTGTCCATAGACACCTCCAAGGTCATGTGGCCGGCATGAATGCATAGAGGCCCTTACCTTCCCGCCGGAGCGGTACCTATTGATCTACTCACATTTGCATATTTTCGAACTGCTAGGTGGCAGAAGCTAGGGCTGACAGCAGAAGCTCACACCGCTCCCCAGAATCGAACCTGCGACCTTTCGATCAACAAGCTCAGCAGCTCAGCGCTTTAACCCACTGCGCCAATGGGGGCTCCAAGTTATACAAAGCTGGAATCTTTAGTATAACTTCTGGTCCTATCAGATCAGTTTTCAAGTCAATTTGCAAACAATACAAATTCAGTTCCATTTGTGATGGTTCCTGGATGTAACAGAGTCTTGTCTTTCTTTCTTTCTTTCTTTCCTTCTTTCTTTCCTTCTTTCTTTCTTTCTTTCTCAACAGTTCACCTCTTGTCAGATACGATTCAGGGCGTCACAGCAACAGTCACTGGGGTGCAATATCAGCAGTCCTGGCTTTGTATCATGTAAGTACCCCAAGTCCTGTTTTCGGTGCATAATAAGAAAGTCTTATGTGACCATGTGCTTTCCTTCACCCCCTTCCTTCCTTCCTCTCTCTCTCTCAAGGGCTCCCCATTCCATTGGGCTCTATTGGGTGGCCAACATGCTAGTGGTGAGTGTGCTGGTACATCTGTACCAGGAGCTCCAACTTTATTTTCTTTCTATTAAGTGTTTGCATGCAGGGATTCTGCAAAAAGGTGGCTTCCTTTGGTTTGCAGTCATAGGGCAAGCCACTTGTCTATCATTGTTAAGTTTGGATCCGCCCCTTCTCCCAGGGAGATGGGAAGGAAGAGGGAGCCATTTTTAGTTAGTCTTAGTGAGGAAAGCTAAGTTAGAGGACGTGGACAAGCTTCACCTGCACAAAAGCTTCATTTCTTAAGACCATCCAGGGAAACTGAAGTCCAGGAAATTCCAGGGACATTCCGGGGGGAAATTCCCAAAGCTCTGGCTGGGAGCTTGCAGCCTCTCAGCCTTGCAGCATCTGAGGGAAACAGCCCTAAAGTCTCTAAGAAATTCCAGAGGGAAAACAGCTTTACAGACCCAAAGAACTCCAGCTGGAGAATCTGCAAGCCTTTACTGGTAGGTCTACTTGGTGCTCAAGATGCAGTTTGAATCCGGTAGTAGGACCCACATCAGTAAGGATTAGATTATAGTCAGCCTGGAAGAGGTTAAAAAAGGGTTTTCCTCTAAAGTAAAGGAACAGTTAATGAAGGCAGTTGCCTGTCCCTCGTGGACAAGATTAAGGAAGCCACCAGTTAATTCAAAGCCTTGAAGCATTTGTTTGACCTGTTGAAGATTTGAGAAATATCTGTTGGATTTGTTCAATAATAAAGGACTTTGTTACATCATTAAAGACTCTAAAGACTATCTCTACAGGAAAATCCTTAAAGGCCTCTTTCGAGGCACCCCTGGCTTCCTGCTGGGCACAAGGTGCACGTCCTATTTTAAAAGTCAATTATTACAGGCCCAGCGTGTGACAGAACAGTGATTTCCAAGTGGAACCAGATGTTGAGGAGCAAAGACGAAATTGCCAAGGATGAAACATCCCTTCCTTGTCTCCTTGCTCTTTCTGTGTCTCTTACACGCAAAATCTCTTTCTACACCATTTTTCTCTCTTTCTCTCTTCTTTTATCTCTGCATCCACCTCTCCTCTTATATCTCCTTCCTTCTTCCTTTCTTTCCGTAACTCCCTTTTTTTACTTTCTATGCATTTTGCCTTTTTTGTCTCTTTTTTACTTTGATCCTCCTTTTTCTGTCTTCTCCCTTCTTTCTTCCCTTATCCCTTTCTCTCCTCCATAGTTTTCTTTTCCTCCTGTCCCTTTTTCTCTTCATTCTTCCACTTTCTCTCCCATCCTCTTTCCCTCTTCTCTCTCTCCCTTAATCCCTGCATCTCCCTTTTCTCTTCCTCCTGCCTCCCTTTCCATCTACATTGGCGTTTCTCAACTTCAGGGTCGGGACCCCTGGGAGGGTCCAGAGGGGGTGTCAGAGGGGTTGACAAAGACCATCAGACAACACAGTATTTTCTGTTGGTCATTTGGGTTCTGTGTGGGAGGTTTGGCCCAATTCTATCGTTGGTGGCGTTCCGAATGCTCTTTGATTGTAGGTGAACTATAAATCCCAGCAACTACAACTCCCAGCAAGTACCTTCAAGGCATGGGTGTTCTGTGTGGGATGTTTGGCCTAATTCTATATTTGGTGGCATTCCGAATGCTCTTTGATTGCAGGTGAACTATAAATCCCAGCAACTACAGCTCCCAAATGTCAAGGTGTAGGTTATTGTAGGTTTTTTCAGGATATATGGCATTTCTGTGTTCTGGACCACTCTAACAACCACCATGTCAGACTACACAGAGAAGCCATTGAAATCCACAAGCATGTGGACAATTTCAACAGAAAGGAGGAAACCATGAAAATGAACAAAATCTGGCTACCAGTATTAAAAATCTAAAATTACAACAGCAAAACAACAGAGAGGAAACAATCAAGGACATCTAATCACCTCTCAACAAAAGATTGCTCCAGGCACTGCCAGGCAATCAAATGCTAATCAAGGTGATCAGCTGAAACATTCACACCTAGCTCCAACAGACAAGAGTCCTGTGTCCCACCCTGGTCATTCCACAGATATATAAAACCCTTTTTGTTCCAACAGACCTCACTACCTCTGAGGATCCTTGCCATAGATGCAGGCAAAACGTCAGGAGAGAATGCCTCTAGAACATGGCCACATAGCCCGAAAAAACCTACAACAACCCAGTGATTCTGGCCACGAAAGCCTTCGACAATACATAACATATTTTCCCCAAATTCTACCACATTATGGCATACTGACTATCCATGCCAAGTTTGGTCCAGATCCATCATTGTTTGAGTCCACAGTTCTCTCTGGATATAGGTGAACTACAACTCCAAAACTCAAGGTCAGTGTCCACCCGTTAGGGATTCCGCATCTTCAGGGAGTAGGAAAGTGTTCAGGAATTGGAAGGACAGTTAGAATCAGAAGATGAGGTTTTGCAAGTGCCCACATTTCTTGAAAGGCAAAAGGAAACAGAGCAGAGACGGCATTCAGCTAGAATAGCTGCTAGAAACGCCGAGGCAATTGGGAGATGCCCTAGCACCTCCTGAGTGGGGAATTCAGAGCTATAAATCAGAAGCAGGAGCAGTTAACTTTCTCTGGTAACGAACAACTCTGATACTTTTCGCTCCAATTGTACCTGCTTCGAGTCTGCTTCTAAGGATTTAGTGATCAATACCCTTTGTCTGATGTAAGACTGCTGCTTATTTTGTACTTTATCGGAGACTTGAGTTTTAGAATCACAGAGACCTCATGGGCCATCCAGTCCAACCCCATTCTGCCAAGAAGCAGGAAAATTGCATTCAAAGCACCCCCGGCAGATGGCCATCCAGCCTCTGTTTAAAAGCTTCCAAAGAAGGAGCCTCCACCACACTCCGGAGCAGAGAGTTCCACTGCTGAACGGCTCTCCCAGTCGTTCTTCCTCATGTTCAGATGGAATCTCCTTTCTTATAGTTTGAAGCCATTGTTCCGTGTCCTAGTCTCTAGGGCAGCAGAAAACAAGTTCGCTCCCTCCTCCCTGTGGCTTCCTCTCACATATTTATACACGGCTATCAGGTCTCCTCTCAGCCTTCTCTTCTTCAGGCTAAACATGCCCAGCTCTTTAAGCTGTTCCTCATAGGGCTTGTTCTCCAGACCTTTTATCATTTTAGTTGTCCTCCTCTGGACACATTCCAGCTTGTCAATGTCTCTCTTCAATTGTGGTGCCCAGAATTGGACACAATAATCCAGGTGTGGTCTAACCAAAGCAGAATAGAGCATGAGGAGCATGACTTCCCTAGATCTAGACACTAGACTCCTATTGATGCAGGCCAAAATCCCATTTTGCATCCTCCTTTCTCTTCTCTTTTGCATCTTTTTCCTTCTTCTCTCTCTTTCGTTTTCCCTTTCTCTCTGCATTCTCTTTTTCTCTTCTATGTCTTTGCTGCAAAACCCCCTTTTTTTCTACCCACTTCTCAATCCCTTTCTCACTGCATCTCCTTTTCTCTCCCTCCTGACTCCCTTTTCCTTTGCATCCTCCTTTCTCTTCTCTCTTTTGCATCTTTTTTTCCTTCTTCTCTCCTATCTTCTGCCCTCCCTTTCTCCCTGCATCCTCCTTTTCTCTTCCTCCTGTCTTCCTTTCCCTCTAAATACCCCTATTCTTTCTCTCTCCCTTTTCCCCCCACACCTCCCTTCTCTCTTTCCCCCTCTTTCTTTCTGCACCCTCTTTTCTCTCTCAGATTCACCCTGCGCTCCACATGCAATGCGCACACGCTTCCTCTCTTCTCCATCCCTTTCTTTATCCCTTCCCCTTCCCAGGGAAGCCACAGAACAGATATCTGAGCCTGATCACTTCCAGAGGGCTTTTCTGTGTCACCCAAGAGCCATGCATGACTCATCTCAGCTACAGAGAAAGTCAACAGTGGGGCTGAATGCAGAGCACAGCCTCGTGCGCACCATGCACAGAGCGGCAGAAGCAGCATAGGAAGGGCATCATTTTCCACAACCTTGTCCTGAGGGGGATGCTTTTAAAGGGCCCTCATAGATTCATATGCAGCTTGAACAACGTGAGAGATTTTGACACTTGAAGTGGGATTCTGGAACATAGGATCTCATGTTTTGAAGCTTTCCAACAAATCTATTTTCAACATGCTATTTCTTACTCACAGACATTTGCGCCATCCCATCACCTGACTGGCCAGGTATAGCCATGGATACAGGGAGGTATCCAGAAAAATAGAATGGTAGATCATAGAGCTGAATGGAACAGCAGGATCTATTACCTTGTTCTGGAATTGGGGCTTTATCCAGGCATCTCCTTTAGCTCTGGGAACAGATGCATGTTACCGCTGTAGGATAAGCATTATTGATGGCAAATTATGCATCAGGTGGTTACGCAAGGGAGAAGCATTCCATCCCTTTAAGTGATGCATTCCAGTCAATAACAGAATTGGTCCCTATAACAATCACACCGCTGCCAACCAAATTATAATGATAGCATCACCACTACAGACTAGCTCACCAAAAATATAGAGGGAGTATGGTTGTTGAGACCAACTGTATATTTAAAAGCTAGGAACTGGGAACCACTGGAACTGAGAGACTTAAAATGATTCTTCAAAAGAATCCCGCTGCCACCATATTAACAATAAACAGGCTGAGGTATTATTGTGAGGTTGTTCAGTAACACACTCTGTGTCACTATTGTTTTAATAATAATAATAACAACAACACTTTATTTGTACCCCGCTACCATCTCCCCAAGGGACTCGGTGCGGCTTACATGAGGCCAAGCTCAAACACAACAATACAAGCAATAATAACAACAATACAAGCAATTAAAAAACATAGACAATAAAATACACAACATTATCAATAAGACAACACACAATTAAAAACAGTGGAAAGGCCAAATGTTTTCTTAGAGGCTGTTAAAGGCCAAATGTTTCCTTAGAGGCTGTTAAAAACTGACTTGAATCAGGCTTTGACAACAAAGGTATTCACACTGAGGCTGGTATAAGTTGATAAAAATAACAAGAATGTTTATTGAACAGACTTGAATAATTCAGGTCAAAATGCTTATTGGTTTCAGTAAAATACTGGCATAAAAAGCTTGTGGTTGCATTTGAGTAAAGATCTTAAAATGTCCTGGGTTATAAATCTTAAAAGTTACAACACAGGAAATTACTTCAGGAAATTAATCTCTGAAAGTAACTCCCCAAAATCCCCCTTAGGAATCTAGCCAAAACCCTGAACTAGCCTTCTTTAGGAAATGAACAGACCATTAATGGGGTTCTGCTCCTCACAGTATTCTAGCTATACTTTCTATAGCTATTCTGAATACTACACACAAGACTGACCCAAACTTCTTCTTCAAAACCCAAACTGCTCTCACTAACACCAGGCTTCAACTCTCTACCCTTTCCAAAACCGAACTGGCAAACTGGGACCTCAAACCTCAGTTTAAAAGTAACTTCTTTTCTGTAGATCACTTAGGCTCCGCCCCCATCTTCCTAACCAATCCTAGCATCTCCCTGTTTCCCTTCTCTAAAATGGATGCCATGGCTTCACCAGGCCCACTTCCCTAGGCCTAAGCTAGCCTGCTAAGGTAAGGGATTCATTACAATCCTCATGGTTATACAATGCAGAAGTAAACAAAGGCAATACTAGTGTGCAAAGTGTGACCCATGTCCTCCCTAAAAGCAATGAGAAATTGTGTATGCAGGTATTCATTTATTTATAGTATTTATATTCCGCCCATCTCACCCCGAAGAGGACTTAGCACAGATCACAATGCACACACAGCCAACATTCAATGCTGTTTTTAGACATACCAGATAGAGGTATTTTGGCATTTCCGACTTCGACGCTTGGAGGTTATGCTCGATTCTGGCCACAGGAGGGTGGTGTCGCTTCATCCACTATGATGAAGGTCATTTTAATCATATTTCCTCCTTGTTCTTTGATCGTTGGCATTTTTATTTGGAAGAATTCTGCACTTGCAGAATTCTCAGGCGGTGTTGTATCTATTTATTTATTTAAACAACACTATGTAACACGAGTTTTTGTTTCCTAATTGGTTATATCATAACAACATATAAAAGTTTATTAAACTGCAAAAAAGTTGCATTTTAGGTTATTTTATTTTTTTCTGTTGTGTTTTTGTGTTAGATTGTATTGATGGGCATGGCTTCATTTAAGCCACCCCGAGTCCCCTTGGGGAGATGGTGGCGGGGTATAAATAAAGTTTTATTATTATTATTTGAAACACCATAAGATGAGTCCACAGCAAACAAGGTCACTCTGCTGGTTGCTGTATTGGATCACACGTCGGACACTTCCCAAGTGTCTAGGTCTGTGTGATGTATCAGCGAATAATGCGTGCAGATCCCAGTAAGGTGGCCTTTTGCAGCTGGCAAATGGTAATTTTTTCAGCGCCGATTGTGTTTAAGTGCCGGCCAAGGTCTTTAGGCACTGCACCCAGTGTTCCAATCACCACTAAGACCACCTTGACTGCCTTGTGCCAGAGTCTTTACAGTTCAATCTTTAAATCCTCATATCATGTCATCTTTTCCTGTTGTTTCTCTGCAATCCTGCTGTCACCTGGGATTGCAACATCGACAATCCATACTTTGTTTTTTAACATGATTGTGAGGTCAGGAGTGTTGTGCTCCAGAATCTGTCTGTCTGAATTCGGAAGTCCCAGAGGAGTTTGGCATGTTCATTCTCTGTAACTTTTTCCGGCTTGTGATCCCACCAGTTCTTTGTCGCAGGCAGATGGTATTTGTGGCACAAGTTCCAATGAATCATCTGAGCAACGGTGTTGTGCCTCTGCTTGTAGTCTGTCTGTGAGATCTTCTTGCAGCAGCTGAGGATGGGATCTATTGTTTCATCTGCTTCCTTGCAGAGTCTACATTTGGGATCTGTTGTCGATTTTTCAATTCTGGCTTTGATGGCATTGGTTCGAATGGCTTGTTCTTGGGCTGCCAGAATCAGGCCCTCCTTTGTCTCCTTTTTCAGAGTTCCATTTGTGAGCCACAGCCATATTGTTGTTGTTGTTGTTGTTGTTATGTTGAGCGAGGGACATCATCCTGCGGCAGATTTTGCTCTAGTATTTCATTGTGTCTCAACCGATTCAACATCTCATTGTGTCTCAACCGATTCAACATAGTTTGTCCCACAAAAACTAAGTTTCTGGAGTAGAGCAACTACTTTCAAAGTAAGGACCACACAATGAAACAGGAAGAAACACTTTCAAACCAGGAACAGACATTTTTGTATGTGTTGTTACATAGTGTAATTCAAAACTGTATTGATAACCAAGGCGCGTCTCCTGTCCTCTTATGAACCCTTCTCCTGGGAAGCCTTTGCTGGAAAGGTTTAGCATATACCTATCAAGTTCTGCCTTCCCTTCCCCCCTCCCCGCTTCCCACGCTTTGCTGTAGGATGTTTTCTTCTTAATGGAGCAAACGTTCGGATTAATTAAAAGCGCGGCGCGCACTCATCCGCCAGCGGTTCAGATGTTCCCTGCCACAAAAGGCAGCCTCGCACACTGAGTCATGCCAAATCCCTGGGTTGTGCGTTCTTTTGCTATTAAAATGACAAGCTAATGGAAGCGGCTGGCCTCTGTGCCCTTTTTTAAATGTTCCCCTTGAATGTTTAATTAAACAAAAAAATTATATTAAGGTTTGCTGCTGG